>JAGXEW010002559.1:0-10906 GCA_030684275.1 Acipenser oxyrinchus oxyrinchus | reverse complement strand
TGTTAAACTGGATCCTTAACAGATTTTCAGTCAACCTTTGTACAGTTTGCTGGGCTCCGTACATGCCAAACTGCAAAGAGAAAGCAGACTGGACACCCAAGACAAAAGGGATTTCATGTTCATTGAATCAGAATGGCAACTTGTTTTAAAATGTGACATGTAAAATGCTGATGATTTTATAACATTGAAATATATCCTCGTGGTGGTTTCAGTGTTTTATATCAGTATGTATTGAAATGCATTGTCTAACATTTTGATTTCTGTATTGCAGGTAACGTGTGCATGGTGACTGGTGGTGCTAACTTGGGTCGTGTTGGTGTGATCATCAACAGGGAGAGACATCCTGGCTCTTTCGATGTGGTTCACGTCAAGGATTCCACTGGCAACACCTTTGCTACCAGGCTGTCCAACATCTTTGTGGTCGGCAAGGTGAGTGTCTAATAAGGTTGCTGATCAAGCTTTTACTGATGTATGGATTACTGCTATTATATTAAATTGCTGGGGATTTGAAGAGAGTGACAAACATCTGGCGCTATAGAAATGGGATATACTTAGGATTTAGATGTCTTGAATAAAAGCATTGTCAAAAGTTACCGTGACTTTTTTTATTTAGCTTATTTTTTTGCAGAAATGCTGACGTCATGTTTTTCTTCTCAGGGTAACAAGCCGTGGGTCTCCCTGCCCCGTGGAAAGGGTATCCGCCTCACCATTGCAGAGGAGAGAGACAAGAGACTGGCAGCCAAGCAGAGCAGCAGCTAAAGTGCTCATGACAGACATGTGTAGAGAAACCATTGCTCCGTGATTTGAAAAAATATAAAATAAAAAAAATTTACAGAATTACCCTTTTTAATGTCTTTAAAACAAACCAGTAATGGGGACTACTTATTTTTACATTAGCATATTCAGAACTATTGAAGTTTAAATTACTTGCGATTGTACATTGCAGTCTGTAAAGGTTTATTTATACTCTTTAAAACCTTGTGGATACACATTGGATACTGATGTAAATTCTGTATCCATTCGATTTATGTTGGAACTTTATTTCAAACTAGCACTATACTACTCGTACTAAAACATTATGGCCTGAATTCTGTTTTCAATATTAAGCAACATGCTGTATTGCAAACTCAACATCTGGCAAAAAACTTGAGCAGACGAAGGTGTGATTTAACCCTTTGCAGTCCATTTATTAAGTGCGCGTCAGGTCCAATTTATTTTCACATGCGCAGTTAATTTTAGACGCGCTGTTTAAGTGTTTTTTTTTTTTTCCAGTCAAACGGGTTTAAAAGGCCCTGCATATCAACAAAGCACTCACTAGGCATCTCCAGCCCTGCCCCACCCTTTCATTCGCTATCGCTTTCACATATGCTAAGAAATAAATAAGTCGTACATACCGATCAATCATCTCCTGATCACTCGTTTTATCACCAAACTCCTCAATAATGCGATCCAAGTCATTATTTTATTACTATAACATCTCAAAAAAGCTCTGCAAATGTCCGTGATACGCGCTGATTCAGTAACAGCCAGCTTGTTTCCTTATGACCACCCCTATCCGATGTCGGGCAAGTATGACTATGAGAGACACCCTTTTTTTCTCTTTTTTTTTTTTTTTTTTCCGGCTTGTCTCGGTTCCTGTTGCTCCCACTCGGCCATTGAATGGTTATCTCGGCTTTTTCTGGAGAAAAACGACTAGAAACCCGTTTTTTTTTGAGTTTTTTTGATGATGTCGGACAGGGTCCGACATTGGACCGGATAGGAATAATTGCAATGTCGGACCAGGTCCGACATAGGACCGCAAAGGGTTAATCCTTCACCTGTGATGTGAAGTTTAAGTCTTACCAGTAATTCAAATAAATGCATTCCACTAGATGGCACTGATCACATGGCTAGACTGTTTCTCTATTAAAAATGCAAGATCAGCTGACGTGAAACCTATCTATACCCCCACCACAGCTGTAGCTACATTAGAGAATATTGGAATGAAAACCTATATCACAATAACCTACATCCTCAGTATGTACAACTATGACCACAAGTTTTGCATCACATAGAATTTTAGAATTGAAACATAATTAAAAACAAACTATGAACATAATTTAGATATTTTATTTAACATTGTGTAATCAAAGACTGCAAGATACCAAAAGTGTCTACCGGAAGCCATACCAGCAAAAGACAAGAAAAAAGGATGATAATACAAGGACTATACAGCCTGCAACACATATAATTCAAATTGGACTATGTGTGGCAGATTTAAGAACTTGGAAAACTAAATTGATAAAAGAAAGTGCACATATCAAAGATGAAAAAGATACATTTACAAGCACTGAATAAAGCAATGAAATGTTACTGTCAAAAACAATTTCAGGAAAGTTAAATGTGATGCAGAAGTGAACTTCGTTCTGTACTGAAACCGTTCATGTTTTGGAAAGACGTGGTTTCCGTGTGCTTTAATTGAACTAACTTGCTTCTGCCTTCCTCCTGGGAATCCTTTTGTAAACAAGCTGTTTGGTGCTCAAATAGCTTTTCCAGTGTTTTTTTTTTTTTAAATAAATAAAAAACGATCCAATTATGGGAATGTAATTTTCAAAAGAAGTCCTGAAAAGTTTTTTACAGCCCATTGCAGGCAGATGGGCCAAGCAATAATAGTGATAAGTCTATTTTGCTGCTTGGTATGTGTATATATATATATATATATATATATATATATATATATATACAGTACTGTGCAAAAGTTTTAGGCAGGTGTGAAAAAATGCTGTAAAGTAAGAATGCTTTCAAAAATAGACATGTTTAATAGATTATATTTATCAATTAACTAAATGCAAAGTGAGTGAACAGAAGAAAAATCTAAATCAAATCCATATTTGGTGTGACCACCCTTTGCCTTCAAAACAGCATCAATTCATCTAGGTACACTTGCACAGTCAGGGATTTTGTAGGCATATAGTCAGGTGTATGATTAAACAATTATACCAAACAGGTGCTAATGATCATCAATTCAATATGTAGGTTGAAACACAATCATTAACTGAAACAGAAACAGCTGTGTAGGAGGAATAAAACTGGGTGAGGAACAGCCAAACTCAGCTAACAAGGTGAGGTTGCTGAAGACAGTTTACTGTCAAAAGTCATACACCATGGCAAGACTGAGCACAGCAACAAGACACAAGGTAGTTATACTGCATCAGCAAGGTCTCTCCCAGGCAGAAATTTCAAGGCAGACAGGGGTTTCCAGATGTGCTGTCCAAGCTCTTTGAAGAAGCACAAAGAAACGGGCAACGTTGAGGACCGTAGACGCAGTGGTCGGCCAAGGAAACTTACTGCAGCAGATGAAAGACACATCATGCTTACTTCCCTTCGCAATCGGAAGATGTCCAGAAGTGCCATCAGCTCAGAATTGGCAGAAAACAGTGGGACCCTGGTACACCCATCTACTGTCCGGAGAAGTCTGGTCAGCAGTGGCCTTCATGGAAGACTTGCGGCCAAAAAGCCATACCTCCGACGTGGAAACAAGGCCAAGCGACTCAACTATGCACGGAAACACAGGAACTGGGGTGCAGAAAAATGGCAGCAGGTGCTCTGGACTGATGAGTCAAAATTTGAAATATTTGGCTGTAGCAGAAGGCAGTTTGTTCGCCAAGGGCTGGAGAGCGGTACACGAATGAGTGACTGCAGGCAACAGTGAAGCATGGTGGAGGTTCCTTGCAAGTTTGGGGCTGCATTTCTGCAAATGGAGTTGGGGATTTGGTCAGAATTAATGGTCTCCTCAATGCTGAGAAGTACAGGCAGATACTTATCCATCATGCAATACCATCAGGGAGGCCTCTGATTGGCCCCAAATGTATTCTGCAGCATGACAACGACCCCAAACATACAGCGAAAGTCATTAAGAACTATCTTCAGCGTAAAGAAGAACAAGGAGTCCTGGAAGTGATGGTATGGCCCCCACAGAGCCCTGATCTCAACATCATCGATTCTGTCTGGGATTACATGAAGAGAGAGAAGCAACTGAGGCTGCCTAAATCCACAGAAGAACTGTGGTTAGTTCTCCAAGATGTTTGGGCCAACCTACCTGCCGAAGTTCCTTCAAAAACTGTGTGCAAGTGTACCTAGAAGAATTGATGCTTGATGCTGTTTTGAAGGCAAAGGGTGGTCACACCAAATATGGATTTGACTTAGATTTTTCTTCTGTTCACTCACTTTGCATTTAGTTAATTGATAAATATAATCTATTAACATGTCTATTTTTGAAAGCATTCTTACTTTACAGCATTTTTTCACACCTGCCTAAAACTTTTGCACAGTACTGTATATATATATATATATATATATATATATATATATATATATATATATATATATATATATATATATATACACACACACACACCAAGCACCAATATATAGGATAATTTCACAACACTTGCATACAGAACAATATATTGCTCACTGGCTGCATGACAAAATGAATTAGATTGAAAATTTTATAACAAATATTGATATTTTGGAATGGGTATTTGCTGCTCTCCCTTTCAGGATTTAAGCACTAGAGCCATATGGGGATTGCTGGGCACCACCTGTTTAACTCTGATCCAACCCAGCAAGTGTATTAACAAGCCATCCTGACAAAAACAGTATGTGTACTGGACTCTGCAAGGTATTTAAAAATAAATAGAATGATTTCCTTTGCGAAATAACTGAGAACAACTACTGGGATCAGCAACTATAATACACCTTAGCATGTTTTTTTTAGGTGGACTGGGAACTCTAGCAGTCTGACTGGCGCTGATGAGAAACTGCACAGGGTTATGGAAAATAAGTTTTTTTTAGCATTCCATACACTTGGTGAAAATGTTTGTCTGCCAAAGAAATACATCAGTTATATCACATTTTCGAAGTGGTATTTCTAACTGATGTGTTTGTTACACCCACTGAAGGCAGTGTTGCAGGAAATAGGTTAATAGTACCACTGTTGTACTTAATGTACTCGACATGTTTCTGAGAGCTCTATGGAGGCCACAGGGTTCTTCAGTTTTACAAATATACTAGGATGCGATGACTACGAAGCTAAACAACAAGCATAATACATTTGTTACGATAACTTGTATTTCATACCCATACCAATTTGTTCATTTAGATAAATTACAAACAGATTTTTAAAAATGTTCAGACAGCTGTCTTGTAAATGCTGTCAAATCTAATTTATGCCGTGACACATCCCAAACTAAAAGAAATATTAAAAAGTGAATGAATTTTGAACATTTATGTGATCGGCAATGTATAGTATTGATTTGTTTTACTAGTCAAGGTATATTTCAGTCCAAAATGTTTTAAGTTTTAAGTCTTTTTCCTGTGTTTGTGTTAATTATTTAGACAGGCATTTTAGCCCCATATAACAGATCCAAGTTTCTTGACTCAGATAAGTGGGCGTTCCTAATAAAGTCCTGTCCAAAAGGAAAAGAAAATAAAGTTGATCATGTGAGGCACAGTGACTCCAGAGGCCGACACAAAGAAAACGTTCATTTTGGAGATGACCCAGATGGTTCTAATACATTGCTTCCATGTGATGGGGCGTAATTTAAAAAACCCACAAGAAACACCGTCCAACATTCACCACAAACACTGACCTGTGTGCCTCGCTCTCTTTGGGGTGCTTTCTCTCCGTTGTTGCTTCGTGGGACTCTTCCGTTAGAGCTCTGCACAGGGAGCTGAGCTGGGAGTGATTAGCTTAGAAAAGCACAGAGACAGACCAAGCAGATGAGCGGTGGAGCAGAACTTTAATCATGAACAAACCTTACTATAGTGAAAGCATAGCAAAGTGCAATAGTGTTGTGAAAGCATGGTAAAGCAATGGCAAGCACTTCAGGTATATTAAAGTGCATAAAAAAGAAACAAACAGTGAGGTATACTAAAGCATATTAAAAAAACCATAGCAAACCATGCTAAACTATGGTAAATACATGCATTGCACTATGACCATGCACATTTACCATGGTACACTTTTACAAAGTAAGGGTTACAACCAGGAGGATTGTCACATTACTGTTGTCCACGGTTGTTAAACAAATGACCCATATAAAAACATGTAGATGAACTGCGATTTGCAAGAACACTACAGAGACAAAAGATACGTTTCGAAACAGAAGCAATAATAAGCCTGAGAACCTGAACCTAGGCAAAAGTCTCCTTGCCCATTAGACCAGATAGTGTATATAACATGAGATTGAACTTGTGAGTTAAAATACAAGTTTCTTTGAAAGGGAACTTTGCATGTAGTGTCTAGGGTTATGTGCTAAACATTGAGGACACAAGCTACTGAGAGACTGTCAGTCAATCCTGAACGATTCCCCCATGATGCTCTAATGTGGATAGGAGAAAATGACACCAACAAAATCATTTCACTTTTGACCTGGACCGAAAAACAGAGAGTCTATTAGCACCAATACATCAGAAATATATGCTAGTAATGGAAGTTATTTTTACCACTAGGGGATTTGATATATGGAAGAGAAGAAACGTTTAGTCCCTAGTATAGTCTTTTATTAATAAATTCTCATGTGCTGTCCAATTATCCAGGCATTCTTTTAATGCTAAAGTCATTTAAAAAATGTGTTTGCAAAACGGTGGCATACATTTTAATAGATAGATATTATTAAAGGAAACGGATTCTAAATACCAACATTAAAGGACCTTGCTGACAAGGTCCTAGGTCTTAGTGTCCTAGTCTAATTTGAACTACAGCACCATAACAGGAGGTCCTGCACATGCTTCAGTTTGCAACGACTATAGAGCTCCACACCGTGGACAATGAATTACAATGCAAAAACATGAAAGTGATCATAACTCCTTGAGCAGTTACCCTGCAACCGTTCGACTTTTCCACGAGTTACAGCTGAGCTTTAATTGCAGCGGACTTTCTTAAAAATGCCTTTCTGCAAAAGGTCTATTCTCCCAAAACAGGTTTGCAGGGCAGACACGAATCGGCAAGGTGCGGATTTCAAAGACTTGGCGGATGTTTGCAGTTTTAGTCTGATCTCCGTGTTGAGACAGCTCTCGGATTTATCCAGGCACTCGCTGAATATCATTGAGGAACTGGAGGGGGACATCACCTCGATATCTCTAAGATCGGGGGCTTTAGAAAAGAAAGTCATTAGTTTGCAAAGACATGTCTCGGCGTTAGTTGTCAAACCACCGGCAAAGAGTAAGTAACAGTCACTGTGCACACCAGATTCCTGTTTATATGTCTTATGTTTCTTTTTTACGCAATTGGCATGCAGCCTCGTTTAACTTTTGCAGATATTTGGTAATGATAGTTATGAATATGTTTTTAAGATACTGTTTTTATTAAAGGTAACTGTTTGGACAGTGCCAAGTCAATATACACTGGTTGTCAGCGAACCTCCTGTGTCACTCAGGCACGGAGAATTATCAGTAACTTTTCAGAATCTTGAAAAGTTCCTTTTGTAAAACATTCATTGGCAACAAGTCTAATTTAGTATAACAATGAGAAACAACCAAACTGGCCTAAGACATCCTTCTAGTTTATTATTATTATTATTATTATTATTATTATTATTATTATTATTATTATTATTATTATTCTTTTGTATTTGTTTTACTGAATTGTGTAAGGGTCTTATGATGGAGAAGGGGGGTACGAAGATGTGTCGGGGAAACGGACAGTACTACAGTATTACATGAAATAAGATGTGCAGAGCATATGTTGTATCTGTTTATACAATAGACATCCTGTTTTGTTTAACTATGTTCATCACATCTAGTTTATTGGCTGACTAACTCATTCCGGTGGTATTTTGTCAGTAATTACGGTATAACCTAGGCACACGTGATGAAGCCAAATCTGATGTAATGGTGCGATACAGGTGTGCTAATTTGTTGCACGCACAAATGATTTTAGCTCAGAAAACACGGAAACGCCCACTTGAAATGGTTGCGCGATGTACTGAGTTTGTCTCAAAGTTCTTTTTAATATCATTTTTGTTTTCACAATTCAGAAAATCTACGCGACTTTAACTGATGAGCAACACATTGTGTTGTCTAAAATTGTAAACATACGATTTTGTGGGTGAACTACAGTGTGTCTTGTTCCAGTGGTCTGAGTAGTCAAGCACAGCACTTCCGAATCAATGTGTGTACCGTTTTCTGACATTACACTGATCAAGTTTTGGTACACATACCATGTTCTGACGATGTACCACTTTCTGATACTGTACTTAAAATAAATGTTGTCTGGTGCAGCCATGTGCTTTAGTAATATAACTGTGCAATTCTGTCAATAAAATAGCAATATAGTCAGTAGCCATTTTACACGTTAAAATGTGCGTGTGTGGGACTGCAAGTGTAAAAACAATACATGTAGTTGAGAATTTCCTTTGTTTACGGTATGTCATCGTTCGTTTAGGTTGTCATACATCAGCATATCAGCATGAAACTAACATCCCCAAATAGAGAAACAATTTGAAAGCAGTCCAAGCCGTGCAAGTTAGTGTTCCCTGAGTAAAGCTTTTATCTTTCGTTAAACAGATTTGTCTGAAAAGACATCTAAATGTTTACATGGCGATTTCTCACTTTAGCATACTGATGTTAATGCTGCCTGCTTCATGGTGAAGGTCAGGTTTTCTTTTCAGAAGGGAAGGCATTTATTTCAGATGAGATTATAGCAGTGCTTCGTGTGAGTACGAATTGTATGAAACAGTAATGTATGCTTTTAGCAAAAAAAAAAATGCATTTGTTTAGTGTTGCTTCCAGGAAAGTTGATAACAAAAAGCTATGGGCTAAAAAATATATATTCAAACTGGTTATTGAAAAGATTAGTTCAGTTGAGTTAATGAAATCCAGTGGTACTTGGTTTTCATTCCTATTTTGTTTTCCAGACTCTGTCATGCACTTTGATTCAGGTGAAGCCCAACACAATAAGTTGTGTTTTTCAAATATAAACTGTATAACCCTTTGCAAAGTCTTAACAGCACCCTTGGCTTTGACCTATGAACTAATACTCCAAAATATCAGCTTTATACTTGACACACAACTGTTTTTGGTGTGATTCTCTCGGTTGTGATTAAACAAGCTTTATTACACACAAGGTGCAGAACAGCCCCCTACCTCAATGAACCAACACCAGTCCGGAACCTGCCCCCACAACTCAGCTTCCAATTGTGAGCTCAGAATGCTGAGCCAGAAAACAATTCAAAACAGTCCCCTTACAGAATTTCATCATGGGGCCCCTCATAGAAGTGAAGCTGGTAAGTCATACGGTAAAACTGCTCCTTTCCAACACATTAAAACTAGACCTAGCACCAACAATATTGAAATCCATCTTAAATGAATATGGGCATGCAGACTGTTTTAAATTTAGAAGTGGCTTTCACCCCTGATAAATGTGAGCAATGTACAGAATAGATTTGGGTGGATTTGTCCATGTGTTAGTACACTGGGTACAAAAACTCTATGGCTGGTTTCTTTTTGACATTTTGGGACATTTTGTATACAGTAGACCAGGACATAATGGTTAAACTGTGATTCGAGGCACCTGTTAATCCTAAAAATGTGCTGCTAATGTCCTGCTGACAGGTCAAATTCAAAGGCATTCCCTTGATAGCTTTCACTGAGCACTTGCAGAGCAAAAAAACCAAAGGGCATTATTTTAAAAAATAAGTTATTCGGCGTGCATTTTACAAGCATTAAGAAAATAACAAATTAATTGTGTACAGCCAACACAATTGGGATTCTGATTCAGATTCAGATGTAGCTGAGGCACAACAATAGACAATGCAGTCTATTTCTGCAAAGGAGAAATTTGAAATACAATTGAGAGTTGGTTGGAATGAACCCTGTGGAACTTTAATGCAGATAGAACCCCTGCCATAAATGTATTTCTCATGTGGGTTTTACATCATGACTTAGTTTCCTGATTCAAGGGGTTCAACTAAAAGTCACTCGACTCATTCCCCATGAGACACACACACAGCTGTACACTCAGTACAAGTATCTTTCCTTTCCTGGTTGAGGCTGGGCTTTCAGAGTGGAAAGGCTAGGTGCATTCAAGATTCGTGTTGGAATCGAGATACACAAGGCAATCGCTTGCCGCATGCTGTACAGGGGATGCACAAGAACACCTGCCATAACACTGTCAATATGGAGTAGGGCCCACGACGATTCAACCAAAGGTGTTTGCATTGTTCTGGACTGAGGGTATAAATCCACAGAAAAGTTTGTCGATTTGAGACTCTGTTTGAATCATGCTATGAGTGCAGTTTTGGAAGAGGAATCACCTAACAACTGACTGCTTTATCAAAAAAACAGATCTGCTGTTTGCCCATTGTGATGTGAAACAGGTGCTGCTTTTGTATATTACAGAATACAAGTCACATTTACAAGTCATGAGGGACAGCCATATGCACAAAGTGTGTGCTTGCTACCTGTTCAACGATGAGCTGAAATATTCCAGATATTCCTCCTCAGTGTTCCTCTTCAGTGTTGTTTTTTGAAATCTCTGTTTCATGTATTGTTTCATGTGCCTTTTCTTGTTGCCACATGGGACCCTCTGGAAAGTGACATCACAGTTTCAATGGTGCTCAACAGTTTCAATTTTTTTGTGAAATGTGAAATAACAGCAGGAGATTTTTTTCCCCATCAAACTTTAGACCCTACAAAACCATAACATTTTGACACAAGAAATTGTCACCTCCAAAAACTCTGCATCCAGTGATCTGTGAAGTCAGTGAACCTGACCCCTCCTTTCTTAGAGTTTTGACCCAGGGCTGGATTAAGGGACGTGGGGGCCCTATGCATAATATGGTGAATGGTGTTATTGTCATATTGGTTAATCCGCCCCTGCACTGGGCACAGAGAGTGTGAGTGGAGTGGAGCGAGCCAATTG
>JAGXEW010002558.1:0-10854 GCA_030684275.1 Acipenser oxyrinchus oxyrinchus | reverse complement strand
GCCTTCATCCATGTGTGTGTGTGTGTGTGTGTGTGTGTGTGTGTGTGTGTGTGTGTATATATATATATATATATATATATATATATATATATATATATATATATATATATATATAAATAGCATTCAAAATCTAACATGAACTACTGTACTACTATTTTGGCTTCCAGTAGACCTTTAGATAGTTTCAGGTGATTCAAAACCTATGGCGTAGCTGTAATTCACTTTTTTAATGGGTTTAATTTTGAACCTCAATGATAAAGATGGAACCCCCTGGTAATACAAACCTCTCAGTTCTCTAATTTGATTGAGTTAAACTTGGTCCAGTAATGGTTTGAATGAGGCACAATGCACAAATTGCCTTCTGATGCCATTTGTTTGTTCACTGATAATATATTTTCATACAGAGATGTACAGTAGCATCTCACATGGGACCATAGTCTATAGCATGTGTATAACATGGTATTAACAGCAGATCTTTGTATGGCTGTGAACCAACTTCAGTTGTACAGAGTAAGAGCCAGGTTTGTACTAAGCATGCCTAAAACTGCAGCTTTAAGGGCTTCTTTAGGTTCTTGTGTCAGGTGGGGAATAGTAACTGTACATGATGAGTGTTTGACCTATACTGGCGTATAATATCGTCCTCCCATGTTGTTTCAAGGCAGGTGGCTCTGCAGGGATGTGTGTGGACCTGGCACTATTCCCTCTGGACACCATTAAGACACGGCTCCAGACTCCCAGGGTTTTACAAGGCAGGTGGTTTCGGGGAATCTATGCCGGCGTTCCCTCTGCTGCTGTTGGATCTTTTCCTAATGGTGAGGTGTCTGGGACTTTGGGTATTGGGTTTACGATATTGTATGAAGACCAGAATTAGACAAGACTGGATAAGGGCTGTCGTTTCAGCAAAACTAAACTGATTTCTCCTGGCTAGTGTTCATGTACAAATATATGATGACAGGAAAAGAAAAAAACCTTTTCAGACAACTTACTAGTTCTAGATCTGTGAAAAGTGACATTTATTTTAATTAGGCCTTTATGTGAGTCATGGGAGAAGTCGCTATCTAAAAACAGGCCATCGTCATCATCAGAAGCTGAAAGTAATAGTCATGCAACACAAAGAGAACAAAGAGAAAAAAAAAACTAGGATGGCCTTGATTGCTATAGTTTTTAAAGTTGCGAGTGTATAGAACATTTTGATTACATTTATTATTTGTTTAAGGTGGGAGTAATGTCAAATACATGACTTGATAAAGAATGCATATTTTCGATATAGTAACATACTTTGTCCTTCATGGTGTTATGCGGTATTTATTGTTTTTTTGTTTTTGTTTTACATTTGCTTTAAAAGGTTGAAGGTCAGATGTGACAGTTAGAAGTATAACCCGGCTCCCTGTGACCCACCTCAGGATGTGAGTCAACACGCTTTGAACCAGGTTGAGCGAGACAAAATGCTTAACGGCCGTTCGTGAGCCAACGCAATAACAAACAGCCACGCCTGCGTGAAGGTTTCACTTCCCCAAAGAACGTTTCTGTTTATTCTGTTTAGCCATGTTTTTGGTTGATTGAGACACAATGAGCCAGATTGCAGCAGGGATGAAGAATCATTTGCTCTAATCAACATTTGGGCCGACGGTTCAATCCAGAGAAGCTTGGATGGAAGCGTCTGTAACAAGCTGCTTCCGGGGCATTGATACGCGCGTTGTGTACTTGCGTCTGTCACCCAGGTCAACCCTGCTTTATCAAAATCAGTGTGAAATCGCATACCCGACCCGCATGACACCGGGTGCTGCCCGGGTAGGTTCTGACTCTGGTAGATCATGCCAGTATGAAGGGGCTTAAGATACTTTACCTCCTTAATATTTGTAAAACAGTAATACATAAATAACATTTTCTTTTGGAAATAGATTGTATACAATACTGCATTGTTTGTAGATGAGTTGATAAGTTATTATGATAAGAAAATAGGAATACCTCACAGGGGCCTGAATATGCATAGTGTGTGTTTAATTATGTGTAAAACATGTAATAAAACTGCAATGCAACCTGAGACTGTTAGCACTGGGAATTGACCTAAATATTGGGCTAAACAGCAGTTCCCTGCTATATTTGAATGAGCAGTCTTGAAACAGAGGTGACCTTTATTGTACCAAATTGCAACACAACATGAGCACAAAACTGAGCAGAAACAAACACATCAGTATCTGGTAGCTTGCCCTTTTGCATCATGCAGGGCCTGAACCCATACAGGCATGGAATCAATGATGAGTTTTGACCGCAGTTCATTTGCATTGGCAAGTAGTGGTAGAATTTTCCACGATTGTCAATCGAGGTGTTCCCAGAAAGGTTTGATGGAGTTCATGTCAGGACTCTGAGGAGTCCAGTGAAGAAGCTGCAGCCCCCTCTTCTCTTCCAGGTGCTGATGATTCTCGTTATGACTGGGCACTGCAGTAAGTGTGCGTGGATACTTCTTAATAAAGTCATACTGTACCAGGGAATAGATCATTACATTGACCTTGGAATCATTTTGATAAGGACAACTCTTTTGCATCAGTTCAGTCATCTCATTGGTTGACCTAAAGAAGGCTGTGTCATGGGATCGAAACGTGATTAAACTGTGCATGGACACCTCATGCAAGAAGTTATTCCACATGCTGTAAATGTACAGCAGCTCACAGTGACCTGCTTTTTCACAGCACTGACACCTGATTGGTTGAGCTATTAAGGGTATATTTTGAAAAGCACTTGCATTTTGTTTCTGTGCATGGGGATTTGTCATACTTTTCTACAAGCTGTAGGTGGTGACTGGACCTTTCATGATAATGACACCTGTAATGTGTCACTTTAATCCTTGGCCAGAGATTCGTGTTGTTGACATTCATTGTTTTGTAGTTATCATCTTTTACTTAGTCTGGGTGACAGTTTCTACTCACCCACGCTTTTGTGTCCATGCAAGAATATGCTTAAACTGTGCCAGCAGGTTAATTAATTACTGTAATTGTAACTAATTGGTCCTAAACAGAACGGTTCTGCTTCATTTCAGCGGCTGCATTTTTGTCACCTATGAATATATGAAGGCCCTGCTTGGCAGTTCTTCATCTCCATATATGGCACCAGTTAAACACATGGCAGCGTCCTCGGAGAAATAGTAAGTTATATATTTGCTAGCGAAAGCTAAAGAATTTACATGTTTATATGTTAAGGTTAGAGACAAACTGTCAAAGATTAAAATGTTTGGCTAATATTTTCAAAGCAGCTGGGTAAATAACGTTAGAACCCAAGTGCCTAATATTTTCCAAGCAGCTGGGTACATAATGTCTCATTACTTTCTATTGACTTAGCTGGGGTCTTATTCCAAAAGCAGCTACCATTTGTTTTTCCCAGGGGTAGTGCTAGAATGTTTTTTTTCTTCATGGTGTTTCCACAGTGCATATTTGTGTCCTATCTAATCATCTCAGAATACATATTATTTTAAATGTAAATGTGTATGTGGGGTCATACAGATGATGATTGTCTATGTATTATTACAGTTCACTTTTATCAAAGATAATTTTAATGGATCTTTATATTTTGATACAGCTGGTCTGATGTTAAAATATTTTTGAGCACTGATTTTCCATTTGTGCAAGTCATTTAAAGCACATTTGATTGAGTTGCACACCTTCTATGCAGTACCCATAATGCATAATTGTGTTTCTTTAAAATAAAAAAACAGGTTCAAAACAGGAAATGGGACCCCTGCACCTGTTGCCTGCAATTGTCTTTCAAGTTTGTAAAGTAAAACAAATGTACAAATAATCATTGTGAGTCTTCCCATGGTTAAATGACTGAAGAACCAAAGGAGCATTCATCACACTGTCCTGCAGAAGCCTTAGTAAGCAGGATTTCATTTTAGATGTTCCAGATGTGCAGGGTGACTCTCTCACGTCACCCAGCAGCTGCGTCTGTTGATGACTTCCAAGAATGCTGATACTTAGGGACTTGGTTCAATCCAGACAGACCCATATGTTGGGAAGGCATTCAAAAACACTAGCTGATATTTAGACACCTGGACATGCAACATTTCAGAATATTTAAGGTAGTTTTGAAAAGTTGTATTAATAACCCCAGAACATTTAGAAATATAGTGGATATTCTTGAAATCTATCTTCCACAACTTTTAAACAGTTAATAGTGCTGAATTAAGAAAGACAGTAAATTAAATGACTCAAGGTCTTTTCAGTGTCTTCAAATGTTTGAATGGTTTGGGATTCATCCACCCCGACTGATAAAATGTGAATAGTCTCTCAATGGTCACATTAAGAGAAGTGTGTGTCTGTGCTGATTATAACTTATTTTTGTAACAAAAGTACCATTTTCAATGTAATAAAAGGAACATTTTCATGAAATTCCCCTTGTAAAAAACAGAAGGAAAAAAAAATCTCACCTCTGCATTTATGATTATTCTTTTAAATATTAAAATATATTTTTCTTTTTGTTTAATAAATGTAATGCTTTTGTATGGCATCATCAGCCTAATGGTTTTGAAAACCTGTGAAATGCAGTGATATTGTTTCCTAAAACCCAAGTTTTTCATTTCATTTCTAAATTGACAATAAATTGGACCACAGCAGAAGGTGGTGATTCCTCTAACACCCAGGTACGGAGATTACACACACTGACAGGGACTAGATTTGATCTGTAACTATCTGTTATATGGCTGAGGTTTGCTGCTTTCAAAAACCATATTGGGAATACAGATCGCTGCATTTCCATTGACATATAATGGAATTCTCTGTTCACAGCAACTTCACACTTTCCTCAGGCCAATGTTTTAAAATGAAACACTGAAACTGAGTATTAGCTCCTTTGTTGTTAAGTCTTTGTATTCAAGAGATGTTCTAAGCAAAAAAACAACAACTGAGCCTATTGTCTTGGTAGACCAGAAAGCAAACAGTGTTCTTTTTAGATGTTTCTCAACCTGTTTTAATACCTGTATAAATCAGTCTCTAAACAAAACAGAACAATATACTATAACTGTTTAGTTGTTGCACTGACACTAAGAGTCAGTTTTATGAACGTCACCTTAATATAAGCAATTAATTAGTGAATTAAGTACTGTCTATTCATTTTCCGTATTGCTTTTTTGTGTGAGGTATTTGCTGAAGCTTAAAAAAAACTGCAGCACATGCTAATGAAGCCCCTGCACCTCCTTTTAGCCTTGTAAAGAGGTGTAAGGACATCCTTCAACTTCATGAACATGAAGAGGGGACCAGAAGACCTGCAGTGAAAACCTTGCAGATTACCAATGATCATAGCATTTGCAGAGGTCGTCTTGTCTTCTGTTTGTGATGTTGAATGACAGGGCTTCTCGTTAACGCAGCTTTCACTTATCATTCGGTAAATACACTGTCGCTGGTTTCACAGACTCTGACCAGAACTAATTGTGGTTTACCTAATGTTACTCAGAATACCTAGTAGTCTTCGTCTATATGTGTTGATTAATTCAGAGGAAAGCTATTAAAAAAACCAAACAGACTGCACTGCTGTCTCACTAGTTTTTGAATGGTCCTTCTGATACACAAATGGTTTGATGCACTTGAAAAGTGTTTAAATCTTTCATTTATTTTTGCCCTACGCTGCACAGGCAGGCTTTTGCATTCTATTTTTACCTAAACTCAGTGTTTCATTGTAAAGTAATGCACTTGGACATTGGACATCTAGCAGTATTACAAAGGTAGTCAATAGGATCCACTTTGGGAGTGTGTTCTGGTTAATGGGCTTTCTGACAACTGTTTTGCTTTTTATGGCAAAATCAATGCGAGGGGGGTTAAATCTGCGGCCTTTCAACTTCCCATCGCTTCACTAATAAAATATTTTTGTATGAAAACAAAGATCCTATTTCATCATCCTTACCACTGGAATAAGAACATTGTTTTGAAAACTTGAGTATCTATGAAAAATGGATAAGTTGATGTCTGGTGGCGGTAGAAAACAGGTTGTTACCCAGACATTATGTCAGATTTATCTTCATTCCCATTCATTCGACGTTTTCTTTGAAAGCTCATTTGTCACGTTGAAGGAATGGTTTTCTTGCATTTATAAACCTGGTCTCCCTGGGGATGTACGAGAAAATACAGTGTGACATGACAAGGTAGGGCAATTGGCAGCAGCTTAACTTGGCATGGCAAATAATCCATGAATTTCAACTGCGAAAAGGTGGCTTGAAATGATTTATTGTGCATTGCTAACTAAGCCATGGTGTTCCTTTTAGCACTTTGTACACAATGTGTTCTGATTGAAATCTATAGCAGTTGAATTTGAATTACCATATGCATGCCTTTGCCTGGCATTGCTCTTTAGACTGCCAGAGATACTGGTATAGACATCATTTTCTCTTAAGAACCAGATTTGTGTGTTCATAGAATTTTTGTAATAGAAATGACAAAAGAAATATTTAAAGTGACCACTGTTACAGTTTCTCATTCAGCACAGGCACTACAAAAATAGAAGACCATTATGGGAAAATAACTTTGCGGTATCTTATGTTACATTAAAAAATATACCCCATTTGCCAGGTTGACATAATTATAAGCATGCATTTGTGTGATCATTTTGAGGGGGCACATTTTACAGTATTGATTTATTTTAAGATGTGACTATTTTTTTTACATACTATTAAATTAACCAGCAATTCCAAATTCAACACACTCTGTCAAAGTTATGTCTGTGTTTTTCTTCAGTTTAGTATTTTTTTTAATTGGTAGAAAAAATTAAACAAAGTTTGCTCTATACCCTTGCTTACTGTGCTTGAGTTTTGCAAGTTCCCATGCATTACATATTTGCATGAATAACCCTGCCAATATGATTCTCGCCTAGATGTCTTGACTTTTTGCTAGGGTTGACCCTGACCAGGTAAGAGCCCTTTCTTACACTGGTACAAAGTTATTCGTCAGTTGGTTGCTGTCATTAATATTTACAGCACAACACAGACGAAAAGTGTGGTCTGATCAAAAGGATGCTATAATTAAGGCTACAGCTGTAAATTGCTTGTAAATGAAGATTAATTGATTCAGAAATCTAAAAAGACACTGCCAACAAATGCATCATCCAATTAGAGGCTGGACCTACAGTAGCAGATTAGAAGCTGTCAACCACCCACCCACACAGTCCTCTGAAACTGCAAGAAAACAATGAAAACAATGTTCTGAGTTGTATTTCCACACAAGCAGCCTCTTAATCTTTTGGGAGTGCTCTAGAATTGTAAATGTTTTCTCAGTAATTTCCAGGAAATATAAATTGCATTCTAAGTAGTTTTTACACGTGCTGCTTATCAGAATGCAAAGTTTCCGAGAATATAAAAGCAGGGTTGATTTGACCACAAGATGGCACTATTGCTACATGTCAAAGAAACCACCGACTTTTGACTGTTGTCGGATATCAGTATATAAATAAACTGCCCGCATATTTCAACAAAAGTCTGTAAATTGATCATTTTGTAGATGCTGTTAAATTATTGTTTTTAAAAGTGTATTTAATGTTGTTTTTCTATATGAATCCCTATAATATATATATATATATATATATATATATATATATATATATATATATATATATATATATATAAACAAATCCTGGTTTTGAAATACAGATTGAGTGTAAAGTACTACAGTATATATAAAATACAACCCCCACACAAATGCACTTTTGCATGCATAAAAGACAATGTTTTGTAAGCTTAGTTAAATTGCATGTGACATAACAGACCTCGCACAGTACCATCTAATGGCTCATTATAGGCACTATAGCAGCAATGTAACTCCTAAGCTGCCTTAGTATGGCATGATGAAGCTCCACCTAACCTCAAGAAACTTGCATTGGAGGATCCAGTAGATGGCGCCTTGTTATGTTACACATAAAGCAGTAATCTGTCTGCAGAATTCCACACTAGGAAAATATGTATGTATTTTTATAAGTGACCCTGTACTGATGGTGTGGTGTGTTTGTGCCGGTACAGTCAACCAGTATTTGTGGTCCATTTAAAAAAAAAAAAAAATATATATATATATATATATATATATATATATATATATATATATATATATATATATATATATATATATATATATATATATATCATTCATTCAATTGCCTGAAGGCTTTTATATTTCATAAGACCACTTGTATAAACCAGGTTTGACTTTGTTTCAATTACCAAAATGAATTTCCAAACAGATGATTATAAACCTTATTATTTTTAAATTTGAATGAAGTTGGTTTGGCATTCTAATTCCCCCTGTTGCTTGCTGGCTTGCTTGTTGAAGTTCTGTCTGATTATATTGTATCTTGAGATGCAAGCCTGCCCTCGCATGCAGAGTCTCTGGATGCAATTTCTGAACAGGCTCTGAAATTATAATTTATTGTGTCGCAGAACGCTCCTCGGACAGGTTGGAGTATAATATTGAAATTCTTTTTTATACACTGATGCTGTCTTCAAGCAGGAGCAATTGCTTATCTTTCTTTATGCTTGAAATTGTCTGTGAATTTGATCAAATGTCTAATGAAGTGCTTTCTAGCTAGACTAGCCTTATAATGACATTGCAAGCTGGGGATGAAAGAGGATTTGCAAACGACTCTGAAAATTGAGAAGCCACACATTTTGGAGTGAAACAAACTTAATTAAATTAAAAAGAAGAAAAAATAACTCTAAGAACCTCTTCCCTAGATCCGGTTGTTTTTAGTAGATATTCACAGTGGTTTAGGCACTTTCTTTTTCCCTAAAACTGACACATAAATGGTTAATGATACCATAATGTGCATGCACTATCAAATGAGTCATCAGCGAACCAAAAAGGGACTTCCCATTTGTGCAATTTTAATAATTTTACCATAGATTACACATTATTTTATGAACAATACTAAATGGGTTTTCAGCAACAGGAAGTGGAAGCATATTATTATTATTATTTGTTTATTTAGCAGACACCTTTATCCAAGGCAATTTACAAAGACTAGGTTGTGTGAACTGTGCATCAGCTGTGGAGTCACTTATAACAACATCTCACCCGAAAGACGGAGCACAAGGAGGTTAAGTGACTTGCTTAAGGTCACACAGTAAGTCAGTGAGTGAGCCGGGATTTGAACCGGGGATCCTCCTGGTTACAAGTCCTTTTCTTTAACCACTGGACCACACAGCCTCCTGAGACTACATCTGAGACTACTTACTTTGGTCATGCTTGCTGTAATACTGGATTCAATATTGGCTTCATCTTTTTTTCAACTACCCAACGCACAACCTTGTGTGACAGAAACATTTCAAACCATGCATACCTTTTGTAGTAAATACAAATGCCAACCACCTGTCTTGGCTTGACATTCAAACCCCTGTTGCACGGCTACATTGTGGCAAGTGTATATGCATTGAGCGTCCTACGAATTGGATTTGAAGAGTAGTCCCTAGGATGACATTGCTTTCATTTCTCTTTCTTGTTGTACAATAACAATATTGCTGTTTTGTTCCTGCTCACTGAAGGATACCCCCACCTGCCCCGTAGTTTTGATTCAAATCTGAGAAAGATCAAAGTTATTATGAAACAAAAATGTAAGGCACTCGGAGAATCAGAAGGAAATTGCTTGCCGTGGCACTTTGTGCCTCCTTGCTTGCTGAGATTGCGGCGCTGTGGAAGTCAGGAGGCCACGCTGGGTTCTTTGTACCCTCTCGGCTGGGGAGATTGCTTTTCATTTGCCTGACTCTTTAGCGCTTCCTTTCTGCCACCTTATTAATACAGAATAAAAAAAAGGCTACCGTAAGGACATAAGGTGTTATGAAGCATGAATTGCTATAAATATTAATGCCAGACTTCAATAGTTGACAATTCATATTTTGTTGACATATTGGGTCGTGTGTTATTTGTGACTCCTTGAATTGAAGTGGGCATGAAATTTTGCCTCTTTATAAATGACTTTTTATAGCTGACCAAGTCTATTATGCTCTTACAATGGTCTGACGTGTTCATGTTTGGTTTATAAAGAGAACATTTCCCTCTTCTACAGGCTAGCTCTGGAATAGCAAGTGCTTTTCAAACTAAATGGCCTGCTTGCCTATAATAAATTACTCTTGTGAGCTAGTTAACACACTTGACTTATTTGTGAACATGAAAGTGTCGTGGTTCATTTTAGTAATGTAAAGGCTGTTCACTATGTGATGCACTTTGACAGTTTACAGACATTTGCCTCTGCCTGTGCAGTAGGATGGCTTGCCCTGTCAATCTCTCCCCAAGTCTTTGTAAGAATAGCCGGCACACACTGGAAATGTTATGCCTTTCCCTCTGGAAGTTGTGATTAAAGTGGCAATTGCTTTTAAGGATTCACACATTCACATGACTTGTCTCTTGAGAGTTTGTCAGCCTACAGCTATGACCAGAGGTTTTGCATCACCCTTTAGAGTGATCTAATTTTGCTTCATGAAGTTGAATGAAACCTGCTAAATAATGTTATGTTAACATGGCTGTAGGTACTGCACTGTATCATAGGCTGTCTGGTTCCTGTTAGCTATAATTGTACACTACTCTTAACCCAGCCAGTATTTGTCTTAGTTGACTGTTATAGTAAATGATGTTGAGCTTAACATTTGTATTTCAAACTGCCTTTATACTTTATAATCCTCTTCATAATGTAACTTGTCATGTAACTTGTCATAATTTGATTTGTGCTGTTTTGATTTTATTAAATTGATGTGACTCGGCCTGCTTCGCTGTCCTGCCAGGACACCATTGTTAATTTTCTTCTTCTTCTCTATCTTTCTTCAGATAGCATGTCTTATACGGGTTCCTACAGAGGTTATAAAGCAGAGAACACAAGCCTGCCCATCGTCCAGCACGT
>JAGXEW010002557.1:0-10879 GCA_030684275.1 Acipenser oxyrinchus oxyrinchus | reverse complement strand
CAACGCTTGTCTTCTTTCTGTTCCTTAAGGATATTATCTTTAAGTATTGCTGTGATGGGGTACACCTCGTCCCTGTATTATTATTTGTATATTTTGTATTATTATTATTATTATTATTATTATTATTATTATTATTATTGTTGTATTGTGTTTTATGCAGGCGGACAAAGCCGTCCGTCTTAGTTATTATTTGGGATGACGGCGAAAAGCCGTGGGTTTGTTTAGTTTATTTATTTAAAACCTCGTGCAGCCGGTGACCATCTCCCGAGTTAATTCATTGATTAATTGTTGCTAATCGGGAGATGGTCACCTGTATAAAACCTGCAGCTTTTCTGCACTCTGGGAGGAGAGTTCAGGGAGTAAGGAACGAGAGAGTTAAGGAGAGAAAGAGGTGAAAAAGAAACAACTGCTATTGTGCTGGAACAGCCAGCACAATATTTGTGAGTACAACTGTTTGTGGGTTTGTTTTGTTTGGCCAACGTGCCCTTTGTTTGCTGTAAAGTGTTTTGTTTATTATTTGATTTATTATTAAAACGCGAGCGCAAACGCGTCTCGCTTCCCCTACCTACCTTTGCTGCCTTTGTTTTGTGTTGCTTCTTCCTGGTCCGTGACATCAGCCTGCAACCACTCTGCCACATATGGTGTCCTGCGTGGGACAAACGCCTCCAGGAGCCGGACCAGGAATACAAAGGGCGTTTTTATTTTTTCGAAAAGTGTTTTTGTGTTTGAAAAAAAAAAAAAAAAAAAAATGGGAAGAAGCGGCGGAGGAAGCAACAGCAGCGTGGGGCGGTCGCAGGTCCCACTGCATCTCGTCCACGCTGGACGCCTGCCTCACCTGCTTGAAAGGTGAGGAGTGGTGCTTCGCTATTGGCGAGGTTGGGCACATAGCACCTGACCAACCCCTCCATGGCAGGAGAAGGAGGAGCCAGAGCGCCCAGCAAGGGTGAGGGAGGACCTGCATCCTCCAAAGAGGACGAGTGCACTCTCCTCCGAGGGAGTCTGGGACAGCCCAAGAGGGGAAGTCGGTGCTTCCACAGCCCTAGGACCCAAGCTGCCAGCAGAGGGAGAATGCCTGCTGTCCCCATTTCCACCAGCAGAGGAAGAATGCCTGCTGTCCCCGTGCGCACCAGCAGAGGAAGAATGCCTGCTGTCCCCGTGTCCACCAGCAGAGGAAGAATTCCTGCTGTCCCCGTGTCCACCAGCAGAGGAAGAATTCCTGCTGTCCCCGTGTCCACCAGCAGAGGGTGAATGCCTGCTGGGTTCCCATCCACCAGCAGAGTGTGAACGCCTGCTGGTACCACTTCCCCACCGTCACCACCCGGAGGAGAGGAACAGGAGCTGCCTCTGCCTCCACCACAGTCCCCTGCAAGAGCGGGAGAGCCGCACCAGTCCCCTGCAAGAGAGGCGGAGCCGCACCAGTCCCCTGCAACAATAGGAGACCACACGCTGCTCGCACCTCCATCGCCAGGAGACTACACGCTGCTCGCACCTCCATCGCCAGGAGACTACACGCTGCTCCCACCTCCACCGCTTCCTCCACTAGGAGCAGAGGAGCAGGAGCTGCCTCTGCCTCCACCACCTCCACCGCTTCGCCACTAGGAGCAGAGCAGCAGGAGCTGCCTCTGCCTCCGCCACCTCCACCGCTTCCTCCACTAGGAGCAGAGCAGCAGGAGCTGCCTCTGCCTCCGCCACCTCCAGGAGCAGAGCAGCAGGAGCTGCCTCTGCCTCCGCCACTGCCCAGAGCAGAGGAGCAGGAGCTGCCTCTGCCTCCACCACCGCCAGGAGGAGAGCAGCAGGAGCTGCCTCCGCCACCGCCCGAGCAGAGCAGCAGGAGCTGCCTCTGTCTCCACCACCGTGGGAGGACTGCTTGCCGCTCCCAGCTCCACCAGCAGAGGGTGAATGCCTGCTGGTTCCGCCTCAGCCGCCGTGGGAGAATTGCTTGCCGCTCCCAGCTCCACCAGCAGAGGGTGAATGCCTGCTGGTTCCGCCTCAACCGCCGTGGGAGGACTGCTTGCCGCTCCCAGCTCCACCAGCAGAGGGTGAATACCTGCTGGTTCCACCTCCACCATCATGGGAAGGACTGCTCCTGCCCTGCCTCGCACCGCCTAAGGATGCCTGCTTCGCACCGCCCAAGGATGCCTGCCTCGCTTTGCCCAAGGATGCCTGTCTCAAGATCGCCTGGGGCTGCCTATTGCTCTGCATCGCTGCCAGAAGTACGGTGGCCGGAGCCCCAGCAAGGGGAGCTGTCGGCTTTGAAGAAGGGGGAGGAGGTCCGGAGACCACCAACCCCAGCAGCACTTTCGCTGCCGGAGATCGTGGGGAAGGTCAGGAGACCTGCTCCCACTGCAGCACTTTCGCTGCCGGAGATCGTGGGGGAGGTCAGGAGACCTGCTCCCACTGCAGCACTTTCACTGCCGGAGATCGTGGGGGAGGTCAGGAGACCTGCTCCCACTGCAGCACTTTCGCTGCCGGAGATCGTGGGGGAGGTCAGGAGACCTGCTCCCACTGCAGCACTTGGGCTGCAGGAGATACTGTGGCCGGAGCCCCGAAGAGAGAGCTACCGCTACAAAGACAGGGGAGAGGTCAGGAGACCACTTTCCCCAGCAGCAGTTTCGCTGCAGGAGTTCTTGTGGCCGGAGCCCCACAGGAGGGAGCTACCGGCTACGAAGAAAGGGGAGAGGTCAGGCGACCAGCATCCCCGCAGCAATTTCGCTGCAGGAGTGGACCAGCATGCTGTCAGCCGTGCCACTACCGGCAGGGGTGCTGACAGCATTGCCAGCCATGGGCCCACTGAAGCCTCCCTTCCCAGCCCGAGACTTTGTCCTGGACTGCTGGGTTTTATGGGGAGGTGGCCGTTGAGGCCATGTGTGCTACGCACAAGGGGGCGTGTGTGATGGGGTACACCTCGTCCCTGTATTATTATTTGTATATTTTGTATATTATTATTATTATTATTATTATTATTATTATTATTATTATTGTTGTATTGTGTTTTTATGCAGGCGGACAAAGCCGTCCGCCTTAGTTATTATTTGGGATGACGCTAAAAGTCGTGGGTTTGTTTAGTTTATTTATTTAAAAACTCGTGCAGCCGGTGACCATCTCCCGAGTTAATTCATTGATTAATTGTTGCTAATCGGGAGATGGTCACCTGTATAAAACCTGCAGCTTTTCTGCACTCTGGGAGGAGAGTTCAGGGAGTAAGGAACGAGAGAGTTAAGGAGAGAAAGAGGTGAAAAGAAACAACTGCTATTGTGCTGGAACAGCCAGCACAATATTTGTGAGTACAACTGTTTGTGGGTTTGTTTTGTTTGGCCAACGTGCCCTTTGTTTGCTGTAAAGTGTTTTGTTTATTATTTGATTTATTATTAAAACGCGAAAGCAAACGCCTCGTTTCCCCTACCTACCTTTGCTGCCTTTGTTTTGTGTTGCTTCTTCCTGGTCCGTGACATCAGCCTGCAACCACTCTGCCACGTATTGCTCATCCTTGTTAGGCAGCTTTTTGGGTCTTCTAGTCCTGGGTTTGTCAATTACAGATGATGTTTCTCTGTACTTGTTGATTATGCTTCGGATACCACACCTTGAAAATCAAATGATGCAAGCTATTTCACTCAATGTTTTTCCTTCTTTATGCAAGTCAAGGTTGTTATAATAGTAGAAAACACTAGTGGAGGCTTTGAGTAAATTGTTGATGCTCATAATGCATCAGAGTAGAAAAATGGAACATGTCTAAGACTTTTGCACAGCAGTGTATGCATGTATGCATGTATGTATATACACACACTAGCGGCCAAATAAAAAGCAAAAGACGACCACCATCTAGTAAAAAAAGATGCTGAACTCAAAGAGCCAGCTGTGTAAGATTTTGATATGGTACACATACAGAACATTTCTTAAGGGAAGGTGTATTTTTTTCTAGTTTATTTTTTCTTCTTGAATTTAAGTCTGACTGTATTGATCAGCTAGCATAGCCTTGTCTGTGCTCATTACAGCTAAATAGAAAATTAGAGCTAACCGTCACATTTTTGTGCAGAAACACATCAATAATTCAGTTGGCTCTCCCCTGTCGCTGCGCTTCACATACACTGTTTTCTTCCCTGATAAACTGTCCCTTTTCATTAACAGGGGCTTTTATACTTATACTATACTACCATAGAATCAACCAACACCATCTACAGAATGTCATGTCACGTAGCCACCAGATTTGTGTTTCTTTGTTTGTTTTTATCCACTTTTAACAGTGCTCGGCTACTATGGGGCCTTGAAATGTCAATTCTTGATGGCCAATCCTGCTGGAGTTGAAGACTTCTTATATTTCAGCACACAACTCACGTGGGACAAACCCCTCAATAAATTACAGAGGGTGGATATCAATGAGATGATCTCCTCCAGTGAGGGAAGGCTTGAAGACTGATGAAAATGGTATCAGACTTCCCTCACAAGTGGGGATAAATCTTCTACATCACTGACACCCATTATGCATTTTATTTATACAACAGCCCATTTATAAGGGTTTAATGGTTTTATTTATTATCTCTTCGCATGGTGATTGCTTCCAGACATATTTTATTGGCTGATCAATGCAAAAATATTGCAGGGATTTATGATCACTAAGAATAATACTCGGAAATTGTCATAATGGATCTCCAACTACCTTCCAACAGATGCATGTGCATACAAACCTATTGATTTTCAATAAGTTTGCATTGAGACGTCTCTTCAATTAAGCTTGTTACAACACAATAGAGGCACAATTTAAAGCAAAATGACTTTTTAACATTCGATTCTATGGTCCTCATTTAAAACCTTATGCACTGATCATGTCTGTTCATCTAACTCTGTCTATCTGTCACACGCTATATGATGAACTTACCTTCTTATCTTCTACAAACGTGTATCACAGACTCCTGGTCTCCGGTAGACATTATGGATTGCATTGATTTTGTTTTTAACTGTAGGGTAATGTATTGACATTATGCGGATCCTATGTACAGGTATGTGTGTGCAATCCTTTCCAATTGCTAGCCAGTATAGTTTTATATTCCTTTGCAAAACACTTGTAACATTCTACAATCGAGTGAATGTGCAGAAATACTTTGCTGGAACCAATTTAGAAAACTAATACTTCTTTCATCTTCCCTCTAAAAAAGAGACCTTCACACATATAAACTTGATGGGAAATCAACAGCCTCTAATTTCACTGAAGTCGACCTCTTAGTGGCATTCAGACACTGGAAGCTCTGCTATCATATGGGAGACATGAGTTTAAGACTGAGAAAACATATAATTGCTTACATTCTAGTAGCAACATACAAATTGTTTAAAACAGACATGCAGTTGTGCAGGAAAACATCTATTAAATAACAGCAAGCTTATAGAAATATTCAGTGAAAAAGAATAAATACCATATACGTCTGGATTTCAAAAGGTATGTATTTGAAAATACGGATTCTAAGGATTCATTTTTAAAATACCAGGATATCTGGGGTAGCAACTCATTCTGTAACTGGAGATTTAGCAGTGAGCAATGTATGCTGTGTTTGGCTAATGTTTCTTTAACCAATGTTATGATTCAATGTTGTTGATTGAATGTTTGCTGTCCCCAGGGGCCCTCTTGAAACGAGACAATGATCTTTTCAATTAGAGTCTTGACCTGCCATGTCGCTTTCTTCAGGAATGCTCTTACATGGGGTGGAAAAGGAAAGGTGCTTGATACAAAACAGATACTTAAGAAAAATAAAAACAGGTCACGATTGTGTTAAACTATATATATAAAAAATATATACTGTATACGCATACACCAAACTATGAAACATGCAGTACGTTTTTATTGATTTTTAAAAACTAAATTGTAGTGTATTTGGATATAATAATAATAATAATAATAATAATAATAATAATAATAATAATAATAATAATAATAATAATAATAATATTTTAATAAAAGGAAGCTTGATGCTCCACATCTCCTCTGAGATTGCTCACTTCTTATTTGGTGCTAAATCTGGTTAAATCTTCATATTTTATATTTCTGAGTAGCAGTGGGAGTTAAAAAAAAAAATAAGAATGAAAGTACTGCCCTGGGAAGCATAAATTCTTACCAGGAGACAGGGCTCACCATATTTTGCAGTCTGGTCAATTAGGCCTAGTCCACAACCACCACACATTTGTCAGAATTGGCAGGCCCTGGTTGAGAGAGGCCCAGGACTGAAGGTGGAGTTCAGTATCGAGCTGTGAGGTGAAGCTGTCCATGGTGCCTGCAAGCAGTGCCATTGACCTTAACCTTTCATAAGCAGTAAAAGAAAAAGCTAATATTAACTGGCAGCTGAACAGACCAAATAAATAAAAACGTCATCAATTTCAACAGCATCTCTGCTGTAGTGTCTGAATACAAAGACCTCTACACTTTCTCACAGTAATGGAAGATGTGTATAGTAACAGCAGCTTGATGCACAATATATTTAATGATCCTATTGTACACCCAATCATTTTTCATTCACAATAACTACGCTGTTTATCATCTGTTTAATTCAGTACAGTTCACTCTGTGTCAGAGACTGATAGACAGCTTGAGGTCTTTGTGTCAAAAGAATTGGAGCCTCTGTTTAGTTTTTTTCCACTATATTAACCTTCAGAGTGGTTGTCGCTAGTTTTTCAACATCTTCCTTTTTTTCTTTTGTTTCTCTATATTTCTCTCTAACAGCAGATCTTAAACCACGCAACCTGATTTTCTAGGGTTCTAGTTAATATGTATGTCAATAAATCACCCCTGGGTAAAAAAATAAACTAGCAAAAAAAAAAAAAAAAGAAAAAAGAACTGCAGGATTAAAATAAAGAGTCAGTATTTTGATCATTAAAATAGACCCCACCTGTGTAGCCTAGAGGTGCTCGGCATTGTACCGCATTTCCCTTGCTTCCCAGCAGGGGGACTTCCTTATAGTTTAGCACAATGCTGCCAAGCTCACGTTTCTAGGCTTGTTGTCTCTCGGAAGCTAAACTGTGACCTGTTTTTGGTTGCGGGTGGTGGCTCATGATGATGAGCAGTAATGTGCTGGATTAGTCTGTGGTGACAGCAGCCTTTTCTCAGTGAAGCTCCCCCAGGACTTGCTGCTTGTTGAGGGACGGGAGTGGGGGTTCAGGTGTGTATGAGTGCTGCCTAATGGAGAAATCAATGTACCTCACAGACAAGGGAGAGACCCACCCCAGCTGAGTCGATTCATAAAAAATAATAAACAGCTAATCATCACCAGACCCAAAACTCTCCTCTGCCCATTACAGTGGAACTGGGTTCAACAAGCTAGTACAGGATATAGAGGTACTCTGTTTGTCTGTCTGTTGGGGAGGGGAGTCACCAGAGGTGCTGGAACAATTTTTATAGTGGGGGTGCTGAAAGCCATTGAACAAAACTGTAACCCCTGTATATGATGGATGCCACGCAAAGCCGCACCCCCAGCACCCCTAATTCCAGCGCTCCCCTGGGTGTCACCAGACTATTACAACAGGGATAGAGGAGAGTATGTCTGTATTTATAGAATACCATATAGGGGGATATTTACTGACTATATATAGACATACCCACGCTATATATATATATATATATATATATATATATATATATATATATATATATATATACTCATGATGTGTGTATCAGGGGGTGGGAGGGATGTAACCACTTACAGTGATATTATTTCTGATTGCCATTTAATAATAATAATAATAATAATAATAATAATAATAATAATAATAATAATAACACATTCATAAATAAAAACTCACATCCTCCTCGTGATAAACTGTCACACTCCTGCTTCTGAGTATGTGGTATTTGTTGTACCAGTATATTTTTACCTTATTATTTTGGACAGTGGATGTATTATGTGCTACCGGCACGCACATTTAAGACTATACACTGTGATGGGTGAAGCCATCCATATTACTGAAACTAATAAATGTTTGGGGAAGGAACTGGTGGCAACACACAATTAGAGGAAGCCTGCGATCAATAATTCATATCTCCTGTCAGCGCCGCTCTCCCACTCCAATACAACAATTAACTAAAGCAAAGAACAATGGCATGACACAGTGCCTCTTGTGTGAGAGCTGTCCTTTAAGGAAGCCTGTACCCTATTGTGTTTCAACCCATCTATCGAGAATAAGAATCTTTTAGGTTTTACATTGAGGATCTTCAACTGAAAAAGCTTTTTTCATTATTAATGAAAACGAATACACCGATTGTGAAGACAAACAACTTCTATTCTAATATTGACAAAGTGTGTCTGAGGCCCTCACCGTACATATTGAATAAACTGTTGTTTTTCTTTAGCCTAAGGTTTGTGCTAATATTCAGTTTGATTAGTCGAGGATTGAGATTTGGAGAACTGTGAGGGGAAGCTGCCCTAGTGCCTGCCTGTCTGCCTGCCTACCTACTGGCCCTGTGCCTGACTCTCACCAGAACCATTCTACTTTTTATGATCAATAAAAAGGGAAAAAAAGCCAATAATGGCAACATTTAAATAATGACAGAAAAACGAGAAATCTTTTCACTCTCTGACCTGTTTGTTCCCTGCGGAGGGTGTCAAGCATGCAGGCATGCAGGCAGACAGGCAGGCAGGCAGGCAGGCAGGCAGGCAGGCAAGCAGGTAGCAGCATCTCTGATTTCACAATCCAACGACCGCAAATCTGCCAGCATTTCCTGCGCCTGCAAGTCAGCGGAAGCTAAATTCAATCCTAGTCGCAGTGGTTAATGCAGCTCGACTGCAGGCCCCAACAACATGAGGAAGTGGAGGCCTCAGTCATCTGCACCTCCAGGCTGTCTAATAGCGGGCACTCGCAGGCAAGCACTTATCAATGAAGCGTTCTCCAGAAGCTTAATTGAGAGTTAATAGGGGGGCGGTTAAGTAACAGAGAGAGAGAGAATCAATGAAGGAGAGCTGATTCAGAGAGCAGGTTTTATTACGTTGAACGGTGGATTAAAAGTTCATGAGGGAGACTTTTTCCAAGTTCAGAAAGAAGATGCTGGGGTTTTTATTGTCAGTGAAGGAAATTAACCCATTAATGTCCACCCAGTTTTGAAGGATTTTTTAAAAAGCTATTTGCACTGTGGTTGTGAGGAAGACAAAGAGCAAACAGGAAAACTTGAACTCGTTCTACTTTTCAAACTGACAGAAGCAAACAGCCCTCCAGTCCATCCTACAAAACGTTCTCAAGACCATCTTTATAAGCACTCTGAAGCAGTGAGATTAGGGTAGTTCATAAGGTTGTCCAGTTTGTGTCTTTTAAGAACTGTGTATGAAACAAGGAGATCAGGCTTCAGTGAAAATATAATGTAAATACAGGTCATTGCAGGATACTGATAATGATACTACAGTAGCTGCAGGAAAGGGAACGGTGCCCTTTAAAAAGTGCTGAGAGACACTCAAAGTCCATCCTGGCAACCCCTCCTCCTCTCCAAGCTACCTGCCTGTTTTATAAGAACAGAAAACTACACAGCATCGGCTCTAAAGCCTGAGTGCCTCATGAATATTTTAAGCGGCACTTAGGCAGACAAAGTAAAGAACAGCAGCCAGTATTTGGGGAACAGATGTCTTCTTCATGCAGCATCTAGCCTCTCCAGGAGATGTGCACTGTCCCCCCACCATCTCAAAGGTACAGGGGCCCATTAAACTCCCACCCCCTCCTAGCGCCAGCAACTTCAGCATTCATCCCAGAGTGTCCCTGCATACAAAAGAGATAGCAACTCAATCACTGGAATTACTCCAGCGATATCCCCTATACTGTGTTTTTTCGGGGGGCTACATGGAATGTGTCTGTCGTTCTACAGAATGAAAACCGATAAGGCTTTCTGTTATTATGTAATGTAATGTATATTAAAAAGTAAATGATCTGGCGTCCCTAGTGGCCACTGTGCTGGAGTGCAGGGCGAGTGTCATGACCAGGCTGGGCCCTCACCTCCAGGGTTCCATTGCTTGATAGCATCTGGTGCTTAGATTCAGCTGCTGAAAAGAGGTCATTGACTTGCCTATGGGAATGCAGGTCGTCCGTCTTCAGTCCTCCTGATTGGTAAGTTGTTTTGGTATGAGGCGACATCCGGATTGGGTATTTTAAACAGCCACACTTCCAGGAGAATCTATACAGAAACCTGAAATCACAATTTTAACCAAATTTACCAAAGTCACAATCAGATTACAAACTTTATTTCATATTATCCAATATACAATAGATTCTATTCAAAGTGTGAATGCTCCCAGATCATGTAGTACCAAACTTCACCCTTCATAATCCATACTGTGCACTGTTGTGTTTGCATCCTTTTTACCAGTAGAGGAAGCTAATCACAGGATTCCAAGACAGATCAAACTTGACTAAGTGGCCTTTGTGCTAGCTAATGCCCTGTTTCCACTGCCTGGCACTCCCAGGTACAGCTGCCCACGGCAAAAAAACAGGGTGTTTGCATGGCTCCCCAAGCTGCTGAGCGCAGCTATCTAGGCAGAGTTTGTAGCTCATACTCCATGTAGCCAAACTGGCTACAAAAGAAGTTCATCATCACGTAGCCAGGAGGTGTGGCTGATTTTCTTTCATATAGGTAAAGCACGCATATGCCATTTTCTTTATTGTTTTTCTTTAAGCTTTATTGTATTCAGCGAAAGCAAAGAACTTTGCTAAATCGAACAATGTTCATTCCTCTTTGGCACACGAGACAAAAATTTTAAGTTGCATTGCTTTTATTTTAATTCATGGTAAAACACAACAACAAAACCTGTCTGTTTGTTTGGCTGTGCGCTCAACCAGATTATTTTTATTTACAATAAGCTTATGGTTACATTTATCTGTTACCGCTGGTTTCTTTAAAACAAAACACAATACAATCCCACCACCA
>JAGXEW010002556.1:0-10885 GCA_030684275.1 Acipenser oxyrinchus oxyrinchus | reverse complement strand
CTAATAAGGAACATGTATGTTTTAATAGGAGAGAGAAGAGTAGTTATAATCTTTTTTTGCCAACAGAAGTTTTTGGTCACGTTTCACTTTTACCTACACTCACAAAAAGTAAAAGTCAAATCTGTTGACTTTGTGTTCACTTGTAATGATAAGCAAAAAGTCAGTGTCAAGGAGATACAGTAAAATGTTAAAGTTAGGAGGTCATTTGATTTCATAGGTTGTGATTAGGCATGTTTTACTTTTGGGGTTATCTTACTAAGAATATTTTTGTTGTAAAACAAAGCAAAGTTTATTTTTTTCAAGCCAAAGGACTCTGAACGACTGCACAAGCTGGACGAATGCATTTTGTTTAAAATAAAGTAAAAACATGCACTATGTTAAACTAGCTTTTCCTGGAAGTTTAAATCTGTTTTTTTGCTAGTTACAATTGTAATAACAAGTTAAATTTAGCATTTTCCCATGCATAGTATAATTTTAAAGCCTTTCAAACCAAAACAAAACGAGTATTGCATTACTGTGCTATATCCTTGTATTATGCACCAAATTTGGGCTGTAGATATCAGGTGTACACATTTATTAAAAAATTTTCAGAGTTGCAGACATTTCAGACTTCTGGGCAACCCCCATTCTCAAGGTGTTCATAATGTGCAGCCAAAAAACATCACCAATAGGACTTTGTACTCTTGTTCCCATTGTTTCTTCTACTGCATGTGCCTCAACATGTATCTGACACCAGATCACCAGATCTGCTGCAGTGGTGGAAGTAGTGGGACTTAAATGAACCGGTATATACCTTTTTTAAAGTTGTTGGAGGCTAACTAGATCAACAATTGCCCCTCAGTTTTTTATAGGAAAAAATAATATTATTAATGGTACTGTGACTATCTGTACAGCTAATGTCAGGAGATGTATAGTCCTTTAAACACACAGACAGACAAAGAATAACAATATTTATGTGACATCGAATGAACAGTCAGTTCTGCGTTGTAAACAAATTTAAGGCAAGCAAGTGAAGTGTCAATCCTTGCTAATGCATCTTGTCAGAATTTATGAAACATTTATAACAGATCTGAATGTTAAGTATGCTCAACAATGTAATTACTTGAAAATACATTTGATTCAAGGTCAGTACAGAAGTTTATTTGGACTAATGTGGTAATTGTAATGCAAGACAAATGCTTATTTCACAAACACGATTTATGAGAGTTTCTTGAGGATTTGCATAATAGGCATCAAATCAGTAAGATTTAATCAACTTAAATCTGTTTTTGTGTTTTCATCCTACGATTACTTAAGCTTCAGTAGGTAAATCTCAGAAAAAATGAACGGAGCAAACATTATATTTGATCATAATAACTCCATGAACATACAGTGAAAAAAAAAAAATTAAGGCATTAATTCTTAAGGCATTTGCCAGGTAGTCCTTTTACGTGTTCTTTATTAAATTGTGACAGCTGTTAAGATGCATATTAGTCAAGTGGTGTCAGGTGGTTGCAGATGAAGGTTTTTGACTGGTCCAGACTGATAGAGTTGTTCAAATGCTGTAGTCAGTGGACGACTAGATATGTAGCTTGGTGCAACCCCTTCTGCTGTTTCCAGATTGTAGACACTTTAGACTCAGCATCCTGTCCAAGGCTATGGGAGGTCAACCACACCATGCAGTGACCGATATCTAGACAATATGGCAGTGAGGAATTGCCAGTCCATTGTATATGAGCTAAATATCCACTTCAGGACAGAAACTGGAGTCACCATAAGTTCTAAAGATTTCATGAGTCTGGTTTGAGATCAAGAACCAGCTACAGCTCATTTGGAGCCACAACATCAATGAGACCACTGCTTACTGCATTGATCACTAGAACTGATAGCTCAGTCAGTGGGCACCTGTTTTGTTCACTGATGAATATTTCATGTGCATTAATGATTTGATGTGTTCCAGTGTAGACAGAGCCAGAGGAGAACGACTTACTTGGAGGCTGTGTGGTCCAGTGGTTAAAGAAACAGACTTGTAACCACGAGGTGGCCGGTTCAAATCCCACCTCAACTACTGACTCATTGCGTGACCCTGAGGAAGTAACTTAACCTCCTTGTGCTCCATCTTTTGGATGAGATGTAATTGTAAGTGACTGCAGCTGATGCATAGTTCATACACCCTAGTCTCTGTAAGTTGCCTTGGATAAAGGCGTCTGCTAAATAAACAAATAATAATAAAAATACTTAATTCAACATTGCTTAATATGACTATTTTGGAAGGGACTTGCTTATGGTAAGGGGATGCATCTCCATTGGAGGTTGCACAGGTCTTATTGTGCTTCCAAGGGGTGGATTTTTATAAATATATATATATATATATATATATATATATATATATATATATATATATATATATATATATATATATATATATATATATATATATATATATATATATACAGTGCCTTGAAAGTATTCGCCCCTTGAACTTTGCGACCTTTTGCCACATTTCAGGCTTCAAACATAAAGATATGAAACTGTAATTTTTGTGAAGAATCAACAACAAGTGGGACACAATCATGAAGTGGAACGAAATTTATTGGATATTTCAAACTTTTTAACAAATAAAAAACTGAAAAATTGGGTGCAAAATTATTCAGCCCCTTTACTTTCAGTGCAGCAAACTCTCTCCAGAAGTTCAGTGAGGATCTCTGAATGATCCAATGTTGACCTAAATGACTAATGATGATAAATAGAATCCACCTGTGTGTAATCAAGTCTCCGTATAAATGCACCTGCACTGTGATAGTCTCAGAGGTCCGTTTAAAGCGCAGAGAGCATCATGAAGAACAAGGAACACACCAGGCAGGTCCGAGATACTGTTGTGGAGAAGTTTAAAGCGGATTTGGATACAAAAGATTTCCCAAGCTTTAAACATCCCAAGGAGCACTGTGCAAGCGATAATATTGAAATGGAAGGAGTATCAGACCACTGCAAATCTACCAAGACCTGGCCGTCCCTCTAAACTTTCAGCTCATACAAGGAGAAGACTGATCAGAGATGCAGCCAAGAGGCCCATGATCACTCTGGATGAACTGCAGAGATCTACAGCTGAGGTGGGAGACTCTGTCCATAGGACAACAATCAGTCGTATACTGCACAAATCTGGCCTTTATGGAAGAGTGGCAAGAAGAAAGCCATTTCTTAAAGATATCCATAAAAGTGTCGTTTACAGTTTGCCACAAGCCACCTGGGAGACACACCAAACATGTGGAAGAAGGTGCTCTGGTCAGATGAAACCAAAATCGAACTTTTGGCAACAATGCAAAACGTTATGTTTGGCGTAAAAAGCAACACAGCTCATCACCCTGAACACACCATCCCCACTGTCAAACATGGTGGTGGCAGCATCATGGTTTGGGCCTGCTTTTCTTCAGCAGGGACAGGGAAGATGGTTAAAATTGATGGGAAGATGGATGGAGCCAAATACAGGACCATTCTGGAAGAAAACCTGATGGAGTCTGCAAAAGACCTGAGACTGGGACGGAGATTTGTCTTCCAACAAGACAATGATCCAAAACATAAAGCAAAATCTACAATGGAATGGTTCACAAATAAACATATCCAGGTGTTAGAATGGCCAAGTCAAAGTCAGACCTGAATCCAATCGAGAATCTGTGGAAAGAACTGAAAACTGCTGTTCACAAATGCTCTCCATCCAACCTCACTGAGCTCGAGCTGTTTTGCAAGGAGGAATGGGCAAAAATTTCAGTCTCTCGATGTGCAAAACTGATAGAGACATACCCCAAGCGACTTACAGCTGTAATCGCAGCAAAGGTGGCGCTACAAAGTATTAACTTAAGGGGGCTGAATAATTTTGCACGCCCAATTTTTCAGTTTTTATTTGTTAAAAAGTTTGAAATATCCAATAAATTTCGTTCCACTTCATGATTGTGTCCCACTTGTTGTTGATTCTTCACAAAAATTACAGTTTCATATCTTTATGTTTGAAGCCTGAAATGTGGCAAAAGGTCACAAAGTTCAAGGGGCGAATACTTTCATAAGGCACTGTATATATATATATATATATATATATATATATATATATACATATATATATATATAACAGACACAGTCTTGGACCAAGTCTACACACACACAGGAAGCTAAACTGACATCGGCAAGATGAATTAGAGAAATAAGTAATGAAATAGAGATAGTTATAAATGACGTAAATTGCATGTTCCCTCCATCAGAAATGAGACAGTTACTTCGTAAAGTAGAAAACCTTGAGAACAAAAAACTAGAACATTTGAACAAAAAGTTAATGAAATTACACAAATTAATAGGTTAACTGGGATTTCAAAATAGAATAGGTCTAGAAAAAATTAATTTCAAATCATAACAAATCCGAGAATAAGGAAAACACTGCTGAAACACTTTCGATTAGATTGCTTGAGCAATGTGAGTATAATAGTTATGATGGCTACAACATAGTTCAAATAGAGAAGGATGGGAACTGCTTCTTTAGATGTTTAGGTGTGGTTTTATATGGTTCACAAAATGGCCTTCGAACAATTAGACAATGTAATAGAACTAATGGAAAGCAATATAAAACGATATGAAATGTACATCGACTCAGTGACCCATATTGAAAAAATGAAATTAAGTGACGGGAGTATAGATTCTTGGGCTACAGAGGCAGAAGTTGTGGCAGCTGTAGACCTCCTAAAATAGGCCCATACATGTATACATAAACTTAAAGAATAAGGATTGTGTTTATATATATATATATATATATATATATATATATATATATATATATATATATATATATACACACAGTATACATATATATATATATTCCATAATACAATTCTCACATTAGCCCCAAGGCTGGGTTTTATTTTCATATTGGGAGAGCTTTATTTATGGCAAGTTTTATAGAAGAATGGTGATGACATCATTATCAGTATAAGATGAGATGAACTGTAGGCTCCAAGCCATGATCCGAAACTCAGCACAACCAGGATTCCAACCTGATGAGCTTGGATGAGCCACTAGGGACACAAAAAACTGCTGTATAAGTTCAATCAAACATTATTCTCTGAAAAAGTGTTCTGAGTACAGTGACTATAAATTGTTGTCGAGGCTTTTTTAAATACAACCATATTTTATGAGAAGTACCTCAGAGTGGATGGTGCTAGTCCTTACGGTTAAAACAAACATTGGTATTTGGATAAACATATTTGATCATTAACACATATTCATATGCTACGTCTTAGTTGGTGCTTATCTTGGCGAGAGCCAAGTTCAAATCAGCATGAAGTTTTAACATCTACTCTCATGTAATGGAAATCAAATCAAAATAAGCTAAAAGTGCTGCCCTTGTAATAGATATTTGCAATTACTAATCAATCATTTTTTAACAGCATTATTTGTTGATGTAGAACTATCTTTAGAAGTTCAGCCATTAAACAAACATAGTGTAATATACTGATGCGTGGGTTAGTGTAGGGAAATAAGTTCACAGAGACCTTGTTACTGGAACATAACTCAACCCGTTTATTCTGTAGCTTACTTTTTAATGCTTCGCCAAAACAGTGCGCACATCCGGTCATAACCTTAACTTAACGTTGTCCACTTGAGGGCGCTACACAATACGTTACACAATACAACACTCCTCCCTCTTAAATTATGTGGTTCCCAATGTCCAAAAAATGTCCCATTCATAAATTAACAGGAAACAAACTAAACCCAATTAACAATCAAGGCAGAGGTAGACTGCTCTAGCCTTGAAACTCAGTTCAGGGGATTATTCTGCCCCAGTTGTGAACTGGTTAATTTAGCACACTCAGCCTAACTATTGTAATTTAGTAGAACTTCTACAGGTTCAGCTTTGCGGTTGCTTTTCTCTGACGAACCGGGTAACGTCTTTCTTGAAGTCCTGGTGACGATGTAGAAGCAACCACTTGTGCTGGCTCTGGAACCTGTGGAACCGCTTCAGCAGGTGCAGTGTTGGTAGCTTCCCTTGATGGTGAGCAAACTACTGAGTTTTCTGCCCTCTGAGGCGTCTCACTGACGTTTTGCTGGCGGTCAGGTAGACAAATTCTAGGGAAGCTGTCAACCTCAGAACTACCTCCTTGGAACTCGCCTTCTGATGTAACCCTTCCACCATCTCTCAAAGACAACATATGATCCACATGAACATACCGGACTTTGTCATGCACTTTAACTGAATAAGTCAATGGTCCATGCTTTTCCACAATCACTCCTTCTAACCATTTCTCGTTTCCCCCCCTCCAATTCTTTACATGGACTCTGTCCTGGACACTGAAAGTACGTTGTTTTACTCTGCTTTTGTCATGGTGGAGCTTTTGACGATCTTGCTTGGTTTCCACCACTTTTGCTAGATCAGGTCTTAGCAGGCTGAAACGAGTGCGTGGCTGACGCTTCAAAAACAGTTCTGCAGGAGAACGACCAGTGACAGAATGAGGAGTGCTACGATAAGTCAGCAGGAAATTTGCCAATCTGTGCTGCAGAGATAAATCTGACTTATTTTTGTCTGAGTCAAGCATTTGTTTCAGAAGTGCTTGTTTCAATATCTGAACTGAGCGTTCTGCTGCCCCGTTCGAAGCAGGGTGGTAAGGAGGTACCAACGTGTGTTTAATTCCATTTTGTTTTAGGAATTTGGTGAACTCAGCTGCAGTGAATTGAGGACCATTGTCCGAGACAAGCTCTTCTGGGAAACCGTAAGAAGAAAATAGGTTTCGAAGGACTTCCATGGTTTTTGCTGTAGTAATCTGTGTCATTGGAAACACTTCTAGCCATTTTGAGTGGCTGTCCACCAATACAAAGAAAAACTGACGACCCTTTTCTGCAAAATCTACATGGATACGTTGCCACACTCGGGTGGGCCATTTCCAGGGATGTAAGGGCGCTACTGGAGGTGTGTTCCGTACTGCCATGCAGACAGTACACTGTTTAACCCTTTCCTCAATGTCTCTGTCCAAATTTGGCCACCAGAAATAGCTTCGTGCTAAAGCCTTCATCCGGCATATTCCAGGATGCTCCTCATGGAGGTTTTCTAACAGCTTGGCTCGATAGCTTGGTGGTATTATCACCCTCAAACCCCACAAGATACAACCTTGTTCAGCTGACAGTTGCTCTCGTCTAATAAAATAGGGCTGTAAGGCTTCGTTTTTCAGGTGGTTTGGCCATCCAGTCATGGTAAACTGCCACACTTGGGATAGAACAGGATCCTGGCGCGTTGCTTCTGAAATATCTTTTGATGTGACAGGCAGATCATCTATGCAAGAGAAAAAGAAAATGTCTGAATGAACGTCTGGTGTTTCTGTGTCTTGCCGTGGCAAGCGGGATAGCGCATCTGCGTTGCCATGATCTCCTGAACGTCTGTACTCTATTTCATAACGGTATGCTAGCAAAATCAATGCCCAGCGTTGCATTCGAGTGCTGCTAAAGTAGGTACCGCTGTCTTCGGCCCTAGAATGGTTGTCAATGGCTTGTGATCAGTCACTAAAGTAAACTTACGACCATACAAGTATTTGTGGAATTTTTTACTCCAAAAACAATGGCCAATGCTTCTTTCTCAATTTATGCATAGTTTCTTTCACTGCTGCTCAATGTTCTTGAAGCGAAAGCAATTGGTCTCTCTTCACCGCTGTCCAACATGTGGGATATTACAGCTCCAACTCCGTATGGTGAAGCATCGCATGCCAGTCGTAGAGGCTTCCTTGTATCGTAGTGCACTAACACCCTGCTATTGAGCAATTGCTGCTTGCATTTAACAAAAGCTGAATCACACTCCTTTGACCAACTCCAGTCTTTGTCTCTCTGTAGAAGCTCGTGTAAAGGCTGCAAGATAGTGGAGAGGTTTGCCATAAATCGACCATAGTAGTTTAAAAGTCCCAGAAAAGATCTAAGCTCTGCTACATTCCTTGGTCGTGGGGCTTTAGTGATTGCCTCAACCTTCTCTTCCGTAGGGTGCAACCCTTTAGCATCTACCAAATGTCCCAGGTATTCTACACTTTTCTGCATAAACTTGCATTTGGACAATTTTACTCTGATTCCATAGTGTTCCAGTCTGTTTAACACTTCATCTAGTGTTTTCAGGTGCTGCTCTTCACTGCTAGCGGTTATCAGGATGTCATCAAGGAAACACACCACATTTTCCAGTCCTTGAAGTATTTGATCCATTACTGACTGAAAAATTGAAGGTGCACTGGAAATTCCAAAAGACAGTCTGTGGTACTGATATAGCCCCTTATGTGTATTGATCACCAAATACTGCTGAGAATTTGGATCTAGCTCTAGCTGTTGATACGCATTTGTGAGGTCTAATTTGCTGAACACAGTACCCCCAGCTAACTTTGCAAACAAATCTTCAGTGTTAGGCAATGGGTAGGTCTCTTCCTCAATGCACTGGTTTACCGTGACTTTATAGTCACCACAGATCCGAATGGACTTGTCTGCTTTGGGAACTACAACAATGGGTGCAGCCCAGCTGCTCCTCTCAATCTTGGAGATAATGCCATCTTTCTCCAACCTGCATAATTCCTTCTCCACATGTTCTCTGAGTGCATAAGGAACTGGCCTTGCTTTGTGGAATACTGGTTTAGCATTTGGAAGTAACCGAACTTCAGCTTTGAACTCTCTAATTGTGCCAAAACCTTCTTGAAACACGGCTTTATGACGGCTCACCACATTCTCAACAGTGCTGCTGGTGCTTCCTTCCACCGCAAAAATATTTGTCCAATCTAAGCGAATATGCTTTAACCAGTTCCTTCCCAATAGAGCAGGCTTGTCACCCTTCACAACAATCAGTGGTAGCTTAGCAGCTTGTGACTGGTACTGTACAGGTACTGTGATTTGTCCCAGCAATGAAATTTTCTCCCCAGAATATGTTCTCAATTGCAGAGATGTGCTTTGCAAAGGAAACTGTGCTAAACTTTGCCTGTAAGTGGATTCAGGCACAATTGATACAGTGGCTCCTGTATCCAACTGCATTTCAATTGGCTTTCCATTTAGCTTGACCCCAATTTTAATTCCTTTTTCACCTTGGCTAGCTGTGTACACTGTAAACATAGCCAGCTCTTCCTCTGATTCATCAGTGGCATTTTCAGTTACATACTGCATTGTACCCGTTTGCTTTTTATTTCTGCACACTCGAGAAATATGTCCTATTTTAGAACATGCATGGCACTTCTCATTTTAAATTTACATTCCTTTGGTTGGTGATGTCCTCCACAGCGGTAACACTCACTCTGTTGATGTACAAATCCATCTCTCCTCCCCCCTTTAAACATAGGAACAGCCCTGGTGTGTGACGTAGGGTTGGTAACACACGCCTTTGTTACCTGCTTTCCCGACTTGAAAGTTCCATTCACCTTATTTACATTTGCTGTGTGACTTGTACTTGGTTTGGCTGATAATTCTTTGGAATTTTTACTTGCCATTTCCATAGCTAAAGCAACATCGCAAGCAGACGTGAATGTCAGATCTCTCTCAGACAGTAGCTTTTTCTGAATAGCTTCACCCCTTAATCCACAAACAAATCTGTCACGTAAGGCATCGTTCAAAAAATTCCCGAATTCACAGTGCGTAGAATATTTCTTTAAAGCCACAATATACTCGGAAATGCTCTCACCTTCATTTTGATTCCGTCTGTGAAATCTGAAACGCTCCGCAATCACCAATGGCTTGGGCCGGTAATGAGCCTGCAGTCTCTCTGTGAGATGCTGGTAGGTTTTATCCTTCGGTTTCTCCGGTGCAACTAAGTTTTTAATCAGACTGTACACAGTTGGGCCGATGACAGACAAAAAGATGCTTACTTTTTTTTCGTCTCCGACATCATTAGCCACCAACCATTGTTCAAATCTTTCCAGATATGACTCGAAATCTTCCTTTGATTCGTCATATTCTGTTACTTTCCCCACGTACGCCATCTTGCCTTGCTGTAAATCGTGTGCGTGCCTCGTTCCGTAGAGAAGAAAAAGAAACTCTCGACAAGTACACCTTCAGCTACGAATTCCAACAACCTCGTCGCCAAATTGTAATATACTGATGCGTGGGTTAGTGTAGGGAAATAAGTTCACAGAGACCTTGTTACTGGAACATAACTCAACCCGTTTATTCTGTAGCTTACTTTTTAATGCTTCTCCAAAACAGTGCGCACATCCGGTCATAACCTTAACTTAACGTTGTCCACTTGAGGGCGCTACACAATACGTTACACTATACAACACATAGAATGCTTAAGCTGGCAAAATAAACATTTTAAATTGGTCTTTAAGGCAAATTATGGCCTAAAATAAACATTTGCAAGTTCACTTTTAAAATGCAGTCCGCTATACTGCTCATTCACTAATTAACGACAACTTAAAAAAATAAAATCTTTTTAGTACTTATGCTGCGGTCTCCATAAAATTAATGATGGCCAAAGGCCTAGGAGACACGTACAGGACTATATAAAGTATCTACTGTAACAGTAATCTATGTCGCTTTACAATGCATTCCTGGTTTTGACATCTTATTTTTAGAATAAATGTTTAGAAGAAATCTTCATTAATGATCAACAAAATGGGAATACGTTAAAAAAAAAAAAAGATGTAAAGCTGGTACATTCGTATCTCAGAGAAACTAGAGAAACCAATAACGACATAGAACGCCTGTACAGCAGTGAATCACTACGTTTAAAAAAAAAAAAAAAACTGTACTGCTGAACCTCGTCTTCTTTAATATCAGCATCGCAAGGGTATCCATGTATTATACAAAATAATAGATGGGCCTCTTCAGTGAGTTACAGGAAAACAATTCCATCAGGTTTCTGTGACAGTTTATAAAATTACTCATCCTTTGAGATTATATTGAGATATATATATATATATATATA
>JAGXEW010002555.1:0-10901 GCA_030684275.1 Acipenser oxyrinchus oxyrinchus | reverse complement strand
ATCTAATGCTCTAAAGTGCAAATCATTTCCAATATAAGAAACAGATTTAATTACAGTTATCCTAGGGCGATCGTCTTTCTGTAGCTTAATACTTAGGAAAAGTAAAAGTGAAATTACCTTCATAAATCTCTTGTTCGCTTTGCAACCCTCTGAAAAGTCTCTTCCCAAATCTAAAGGAAACAAAGAGACGCGTGAGAGTTCCGTTTCAGACCCGAGTCGCATGCGGACGCCGGGATGCGGTCGCTATGAAGCAAAGGGTCCTACCTCCTCGAACATGGCGCGCATCATCTCCACAGAGGCGTACTCGGAGGCAATCTGCCCGTCCATCTGCAGGGATTTGTGCAGGACGTCCCCGATGGTGTCGGTGTTGACCAGGGAGTGGTGCTTGGTCAGGTCGCGATGCATCTCCTGCACCTGGTCCTTCAACTTCTGGATCTCCGCTTGAAGGGTCTGCGCGGAAACCAGGAAGACCCCTCGATCAAGCCTCAGTCACCACAGACCGCACAGGGATGTCCAGGCACGGTCCTGGACGGCCGTTCCACTCCAGGTTTAACAGGTACAGCTATATCATTAACAACTTCAGGGTCTGGATGGAGGTTTGATTGGTTCAGTTAAACAATTTAGAACAGGGTTTGGAACAAAGCCCAGGAGTGGAAGGACCAGCTTTGGACGCCATTGGTTAGGAGAGTTTCTGCATGCTGTACACAGGTTGCACGGTATATACACAGTAAACTCGAGTAACAGTATTCTGTATTGCGATATATTATGATGTATTTGATAGGGCGGGCCACAAGAGGTGTGTGTTATACAATAGGTGCGTATCATTTAATTCAAAGTGGCGTAATTGCTATACACAGGGTGCATGTTATACTCCGGTAATTAAGGTACAACGTTTCTCATCCAGTCTGAAGCCATGCAGCATTAGATCCGGATCTTGCAAAGCACAGCAGCATTGCCACGCCTTGGTAAGTGTACCCGGTGCAGTGGTAACGTCTCCAGCACTGGAGAGCACTCCCAAAGCATCGCCTCTCTCTCTCTCTCTCTCTCTCTCTCTCTCTCTCTCTCTCTCTCTCTCTCTCTCTCTCCTCTCCCCAGTGGAAACGTGTTCCTCTGGAGAGGATGCTGCTCACCCGGTACTTGTTCTCATAGCTGCGGCAGTGCTCAGTGAAGGGGGTCTCGTCTCCTTCGGCCAGCAGGACCTTGGTGCTGATGTAGCGGTGCGCCGTGGGCTTGCGGACCTCGGCTGCGGAGAGGGACATGTCGCTGGAGGAGGGGACCGTCAGGAGAGGGGCGACTGCAGCCTGCAAGAACAGCAAAAGGGAACACGTCAACAAGGCTGGTGCGCCGCGGCAGACTGGGGCGTTGCCTTTCTGCACCTGATCTCACATTTGCCTTTCCTTTAAAGCTTGCCACCTTGTTAGAGGCACAAGGAAAGTGCAGCAAAATCTGAGAATAGCGAACGCTAAAAGTATATTACATTTAAAAAAATGCATAGGAAACACATTAGAAATGTACAGAGCCTTGTTAAAAGGAAACCTCTGTAACATAATCCCTCCACACCCCTTACAGAGTCTACATGTCCATGGTAGTTAAAAGCAGGATTAGGTGCATTTATCCTCCAAGACCCAGGCATTGCTTTGGCAGGGCTGCAGCTGTTCCTCAGGTCTCTTGTGCTCTCTCTCTCTCTGTTGTGCTGCTTGACACTAACCAGCCCAAACACATTCCACTACTGACCGAGTCCCTCCTGTGCAGGCTGTGCTGCCCTGGCCCTGTGCAGTGGATTACTCACTATCTCAGAGCTGTCTGAACACACGCAGACCCTTCTAACACAACAACACACCACGCCAACGGCAGCTCAAGCATCGCAGGACATTCTGTTGCAATCGACTGCCTTGAATTTCCTCCAAATCTCCAAAACTCCTGTCGACCTATCTGACTTCCTTCAGATGCAAACCTGGCAAACGTACTTGGAAGCAAATTTTACAAATATTCACGGGACACGTGTTTTAACCCTTTCGGGGCAAAGGACAGAAATCTTGACGTTGGGTTTTGCTCGCTGTAGGGTGCACAGTGGAGGCGAGGAAGAAACTGCGTTTTCAGGTATGTCTGAATTTTTCATTTCAACGTTCAGGGGGTGCAGGTCCCATTCAGGGGCGATTAGAAAGAGTAGTCAGCCATACACCAAAACATGCCTCTCAGTATCAGCTAGTACACAAAGTCTGATCCGATTCTACAGTAAGAATCTAAGCCAGCAAAAGATGCTTTGTAATTTTCTTTCTTCTTGGGCTAGAAATTGCAATCGCTTCCCAAGAAGAGTCCTTCCTAAGTATCAGAGAATTGAGCAGTGAATGAAGAACAGCAGAGAAATTCCAGCCCAAACAAACGGCTTTAATCATTGCTGTAAAAAAATTTCAAAATAGATCTGTAGCGTTTACCTGGACTGAGTCGTGCTGTGAAGCAGTCCTGTGGGTCTCTCTCGACTGCCCTGAGATATCCTTCAAGTGCTACTCACGAAATCTGGAGACTGCAAACCCTCCAGACATCTGGAAGCAGCGTGACAAGATCAGCGGAACTAAATATATGTACAGAACACCCCCGGAGTGCCTGCTGAAAGCTATCCTGGAGAGTTCTGTGAAATTCTGTACAGAGCACACCCTCTGCCCTCCCAGAGTGCCTGCTGAGCGCTATCCTGGAGAGTTCTGTGAAATTCTGATAAAAATAGTCCTGGACCAGCCTCCTGCTGCTAAAGGGCCACCCAGCATTCGCAAGCCGGCCAATCTGCTCGCAGCGCTCGCCAGGCAGGCTGAAAGCAGCGGCTGATTTATGTGGAAAATGTGAGGGGGACGTGCGTCACAGCTGCACTCGAGAGAGGGGAGAGCGGGGTGCGGGCGGCTGTTGTGCCTGCGAGAGACCCCAACGGAAGTCACTTGCTATATAAAGGCAGGTTTGGGACATCGTGATGCGCCCTGCATCATCCGGTATGGTCTGTCCTACTTGCTTTCTAAAGGTTTTGTATTCCTATTTCAGTGGACTTCCGATCTGCTCTCTTACTCCATCCACCGCACAGCAACAGACTGAAGGATCCTTGGGGTGAATATAAAGTCAAAACTGAACTTGCAACACCAACAGCTCAAAAAAAAAAAAAAATCAAAAGACTTGACTCCTTGGTGAAAGTGTGTGTGTGTGTGAGAGAGATCGAGACTGCACAGCCCTTGTGACCTCCTCCTGAGTGTGCTCTGAAGCCAATGTCACAGTTGGCATCTATAAATATGTTGTTTCCCAGGACTGGATAACACTGAGTTACTGAGAGAAACGGGGAGGGGGGAGGGGGTGCAATGGATTATCAGAGTGCTGGCTGTGCCTCACACAGACACGAGAGGCCAGCCCAGATTCCAGCACCTTGACAGCACAGAGCGTGCCAATGGAGAAGGGGGGTGGAGGGTATGGGGAGAGAGAGGATGGAGGGTATGGGGTAAGGAGAGGGAGAGAGAGGGAGGATGGAGGGTATGGGGTAAGGAGAGGGAGAGAGAGGCAGGATGGAGGGTATGGGGTAAGGAGAGGGAGGATGGAGGGTAAGGAGAGAGGGAGGATGGAGGGTATGGGATAAGGAGAGGGAGGATGGAGGGTATGGGGTAAGGAGAGAGGGAGGATAGAGGGTTTGGGGTAAGGAGAGGGAGGATGGAGGGTAAGGAGAGAGGGAGGATGGAGGGTATGGGGTAAGGAGAGGGAGGATAGAGGGTTTGGGGTAAAGAGAGGGAGGATGGAGGGTATGGGGTAAGGAGAGGGAGGGTAGGAGGGTGGAGGGTATGGGGTAAGGAGAGAGGGAGGATGGAGGGTATGGGGTAAGGAGAGGGAGGGTAGGATGATGGAGGGTATGGGGTAAGGAGAGGGAGGGTAGGAGGGTGGAGGGTATGGGGTAAGGAGAGGGAGGATGGAGGGTATGGGGTAAGGAGAGGGAGAGAGGGAGGATGGAGGGTATGGGGTAAGGAGAGAGACAGAGGGAGGATGGCGGGTATGGGGTAAGGAGAGAGACAGGGAGGATGGAGGGTATGGGGTAAGGAGAGAGACAGAGGGAGGATGGAGGGTATGGGGTAAGGAGAGGGAGAGAGAGGGAGGATGGAGGGTATGGGGTAAGGAGAGAGACGGAGGATGGCGGGTATGGGGTAAGGAGAGAGACGGAGGATGGAGGGTATGGGGTAAGGAGAGAGAGAGGGAGGATGGAGGGTATGGGGTAAGGAGAGGGAGAGAGAGGGAGGATGGAGGGTATGGGGTAAGCAGAGAGGTGAAAGTTATGGGGGAGAGATGTAGGGAGGAGATGAGGTACAGAGGGAGAGCTGGAGAGGAAGAAATAAAGGGGAGGAGGGATCAGAAGAATCTACCGGATATACGATCTGGAGTAAGAGCTAACAATGCTGCTGTTGCCCTGTGATCTTTACACAATGCAAGCTAACAGCTGTAATGATTAACAGCACAAACAGATCAAATAGCTGCTGCTTCCACGAAATCTGGATTAGAACCAGCTTGGGGAGCTGCTGTTGTGATGCTGTATCTCATTATTGTACACCAAAACAGATCAGGACTGGCGCACAAAAATCAACTGCGGGCTGCGGTGTTAAAAACAATATCAACAGAAAGGAAACCGCCAAGAACTCGCATGACAAAAATTACACTTTGAATGTCTTTTTCTAAGTAGTTTTTGTTTGTTTGTTTTTTTAAATACTGTGTGTGAGTTGCATGGTTTCCTTTTTGTCCCATTTAAACCGTCTGGGACAGTTCACCTTTAAAATAAAAAACAATACCAATAATTATACTGGCGTGTATGGATCAGAGGGCCCTGTGCTGCATTAAAATCAGGGCACTATCTCTATCTATCTATCTATCTCTCCTTCTGTCTGTCTATCTGTATCTATCTATCCCTCTATGTGTATCTATCTATCTATCCTTCTGTCTATCTATCCTTCTGTCTATCTATCTATCTATCCCTCTATCTCTATCTATCTATCCTTATGTCTCTCTGTCTGTCTCTCTATCTATCAATTATTGTGCTTAAGTTTAGAGAGAGGGCAATAATATGAATTATTCTCCTTGCCTTGGTTCCCTATAGTCTCACTGTACCTTAGCTGTGAGGTAGCGGGACCCTGTGATCTGCACACAGCCAATCGGATAGCAGAAGACTCACAGTGCGCTGCCGTTGCTGATCCCTGAGGCTCCGCCCCCTCCTCCTGTCAGCGACACAGACCTGCGATGAGACAGCAGCAGCAGGGGCTCCAGACAGCGCGCGAACTCTGAGCGGTACTCCGTGTTGATCTGTGCACATGGTAATAAATGTATTGTTGCCCATGCTGACATCGGTGCCAGTTTCCCAGAACCCCAATGTACCTCCAGCTCACCTTGCAGCTCTGTGTTGGTCTCAGCCTGTGAGGAAGCTTCACGATTTTCTTTAGCCGCTCCATCAGTTGCTACAGAAGAGAGTGGATGTACTTTACACTGAGTGTCTCCAGATGCACTGTAATCGTTGCATTGTAACTGTGTAGCGGGCAGTGTTGTGTGATGCGTCAGTGAAGCTGTTCTGTGTGGGTATCAAAGAGGGGGGTGACGCTAAAATAAACTAGCAGAACTCTGTGGCAGTGTTTCAGTGTTTGTGCAGCAATGGATTGCTCAGGACTGTACTCGCTGTCTATACTTACATAGCCTAGATCCAAGAACTCAAACTTGTTGGCGGAGCTCAGGAAAGCAGAGCAGGAGACCAGGTGGACCTCAAAACAAGGAGAAGACAGTTTCACTTTGAGAGCGCTGCACCGCACCAACATGCCAAAGGTGAGAGACACTTTCATTTTTGGAGCTTTCCTTGGTAGAAGGAGGCGGTGGAAGACCACAGGGCTGCTAGCTCCCCGCGGAGCCACTCAGAAGAGTTTCCCATGGTCACTTGGCAAGGCCAGTTTGCGTTTCCCTGGGGAAATGCTATGAAATTCCATGTGCAAAGTGAAGTTGCTGCAGACGTTGCCTGGTTTACGGTATACTTTGTAAGGGGTGAGCCGTAGACTCTGAGCCCAGGGTCCTTACCTGCAGGGTGGGCAGCAGGGCGGCCAGGTGAGACAGCTGCTCCTTGAACGCTCGCTCCTTCTCCTCGTGCTGGCTGGGGAATGCAAGAGAGGACCTGTCACAGCTCTCTGTCGCAAACTAAGAGTTTAGGGCCAGGGCCACTAGCGACTGGAAACTAGTCATTTCCTTCCTTAAAGCAATGTAATAATATGAACAACTTCGACTCCACCGTGATCAGGGGCTAGCTAAGCGCTCACCTTGATTGTACCTGCGTACGGAGCCCCATGCAATACTCTCATTCCACAGTAGGGGGCAGCAAAGACAACCAAAAACGCTCTTAAAGGTAAGAGCTTTGCTCCATCCAACACCTGTACTCAGGTAGGCGAGGGTAAACGATACTGTATTTTATATTAAGCTTGCATTGTAACCCAGTATTGGTACACAAGGTAGCTGTCACACAATGCCTCAGGAATGCCAGCAGTGTGGACATTATTCTCAATGGACTATTCTCTACAGTGTCAGGCCTGCATTGCAGGTATTTAGCCATCATTTCAGGGTTGCACATGCATCGACCGAGTGGTGAGAATTGTCTTGTTTCAGCTACGGTATCTCGCTATGAACAGTTTTTAGCAATCAGTGAAACATCGCGGGATGCAGGGACCTGGAGATTGGATTTACCTTCGGGCAGCCTTCAATAAGATCTTCTTTCTCTCTGCCAGCTTCTCCTAAAACAGACAAAAAGACTCTTTAAGCCTTTTAACAGCCTGAGTGCTCCATATAGCTCCGCTAAACTTGATAAAGAAAGACGTCTAGCTGTGATCTGGGACACTGCATGTTCCCAATGGAAACAGTGACCCCTAGTGGAGATGAAGACATCTGCATGTTGGTAATGGTTCAGATTCAGGACTGGATGTTGCATGTTCAGGTCTGTGGGAGATGATCTTTACCTGCATGTTGTTGAAGAGGGTGCTGATGGCAGTCTCCTCCTCGTCCACGTTGTCCCTCACCTCCTCGATCATGGCTTTGAGCAGGACGATGGCTTCACGAGCTGACGTCTGCAGCTCCTTCACTGCCTGCCAGGGCACAGGGCACAGGGCACAGCACTCAGCACTCAGCACAGTCTCAAAAACCACAACCATTTTCCAATAACATGCTGTATAAAGACATACAACCAGCAACCCATTCCTGATCAGCTGAAAACATGCATGTGATTATAGATAGTAATATAATGTATAATATATATAATAGAATAACATTGAGAAAATTTTTATTATTATAAAAGTATAGAAAAAAATGTACATGCATGTGCTGCTAATATAATATATATGTGAGGCCTCTACTAGGGCACCAGTGCGATTCATCAAGTGTAAAATAAAAGCTTGTGGCGATCAGTAATCGATTCATGGTTTAGCTGTTGAAGGCTTCACATTGCAATGTGTGTGTAAACAAATCTCCAGATCCTTTTTATAGCACTTCTGCAGCTGCACAGGCGCCACACCCGTGTGTTACTTACATCTGAATAAACAATCAGAAATGATAGCAATACGTGTCTCTGTTTTGACTGCAGGGGGCATAATTGCACACGCTGCTGGAGTTTAGCACCATTTCTCCCCCTGTTTCTACGCTGCTTGAATTACAAACCAGTGTAACTCTTACCAGGACGGCTTGATCCAGCTTTTCACAGCCTTGCATATACGCTGTCTCAATATCAATGCAGTGCGCTCTGCTCTCCCTGTGCAGGGAGGAATGAACAGTGATGGGGAGTTACAATGGGAGATACGCTTTCTTTAATAATCAGAAGCAATCAGAGTCTGAAAACAGGGATCCGTTACAAGTGGAAATAATCTACTGTTTCAAAGAAACGTGCAGTGAATCCGGGGAATTAAATCTAACGGGGCTGAATTCAAAACGAATGACTTCAGAACTCCGAGGAAGTGCAGATGATATTCAGGCGTGTGGGATTTTTTATGGATTTGCAGCCATTATTTGAAAGTGTGACCGAAAAGCTTTTTCATAGAGATTTCTCTGAAGGCTGATCAGCTCCTGCAATGAAAGCGCCGCTGTCTGCTTACACTTGCGTGTCTCTGAAGCAGTTAATGCAGAGCATGGACTTCTTCTCCGTGGAGAACATGATGTAGAGCTCCTCATGCAGGGCTGCAAACAGAGAGAGGGGCGGTTACACCATCGCTGTGTCCTCACAGAGAAGCAGATCTCCACTCAAATGTACACCCTCGCGTCTGCAACGCGTTTACAAAGATACACCGCTCGGGACAAGAGCTTTGCCTCACCCTAGAGAATGAACTAATCTTGCTTCATAAAGTCCAGGGAAACCTGCTGAATCATGTTACGTTAACATACTGAATTGCATACCATTTTGTAGTTTTTCATATAGTTAACGAAAAAACTGTCAAAATGGAAAATGTGAGATTTGAACTCGAACATGAAATAGTACTGTACTAGACGGTAGACTTTTGCGATATCATTTTGTAGTTTCTTTGATTACATTATGTGAAATACAATTTCTAAATTTCGTTCATGCAGTTTTGATTTTTTTTAGATTCTGTCTCAATCCTAAAATTCTAGGCGATGCAAAACTTTTGGCCAGAGCTGTACTTAATTGTAGTATTCCTTCCATTTAGATTAAAACCACTTAAAACCTCTTAAAAGCCTCTAAATGAAATGTCTTGAGTTCTGTTTTCAGCTTGTTTTTCTCAATGTCTTCTCTGAGCCCTACTACTCAATCAATAAACGCTCCAGAGTGTGTGTTGTTGTGCTGTAGCTGTGCAGGGCTCTGTGTTGCTGTGCTGTAGCTGTGCAGGGCTCTGTGTAGCTGTGCATGGCTCTGTGTTGCTGTGCATGGCTCTGTGTTGCTGTGCTGTAGCTGTGCAGGGCTCTGTGTAGCTGTGCAGGGCTCTGTGTTGCTGTGCTGTAGCTGTGCATGGCTCTGTGTTGCTGTGCTGTAGCTGTGCAGGGCTCTGTGTTGCTGTGCTGTAGCTGTGCATGGCTCTGTGTTGCTGTGCTGTAGCTGTGCAGGGCTCTGTGTAGCTGTGCAGGGCTCTGTGTTGCTGTGCAGGGCTCTGTGTTGCTGTGCTGTAGCTGTGCAGGGCTCTGTGTAGCTGTGCAGGGCTCTGTGTAGCTGTGCAGGGCTCTGTGTTGCTGTGCATGGCTCTGTGTTGCTGTGCTGTAGCTGTGCAGGGCTCTGTGTTGCTGTGCAGGGCTCTGTGTTGCTGTGCTGTAGCGGTGCAGGGCTCTGTGTAGCTCTGCATGGCTCTGTGTTGCTGTGCTGTAGCTGTGCAGGGCTCTGTGTAGCTGTGCAGGGCTCTGTGTTGCTGTGCAGGGCTCTGTGTTGCTGTGCTGTAGCTGTGCAGGGCTCTGTGTTGCTGTGCAGGGCTCTGTGTGTTGCTGTGCTGTAGCTGTGCAGGGCTCTGTGTAGCTGTGCATGGCTCTGTGTTGCTGTGCTGTAGCTGTGCAGGGCTCTGTGTTGCTGTGCATGGCTCTGTGTTGCTGTGCTGTAGCTGTGCAGGGCTCTGTGTAGCTGTGCATGGCTCTGTGTTGCTGTGCTGTAGCTGTGCAGGGCTCTGTGTAGCTGTGCATGGCTCTGTGTTGCTGTGCTGTAGCTGTGCAGGGCTCTGTGTAGCTGTGCATGGCTCTGTGTTGCTGTGCTGTAGCTGTGCAGGGCTCTGTGTTGCTGTGCATGGCTCTGTGTTGCTGTGCTGTAGCTGTGCAGGACTCTGTGTAGCTGTGCATGGCTCTGTGTTGCTGTGCTGTAGCTGTGCATGGCTCTGTGTTGCTGTGCAGGGCTCTGTGTTGCTGTGCAGGGCTCTGTGTTGCTGTGCATTGCTCTGTGTTGCTGTGCATGGCTCTGTGTTGCTGTGCTGTAGCTGTGCAGGACTCTGTGTAGCTGTGCATGGCTCTGTGTTGCTGTGCTGTAGCTGTGCATGGCTCTGTGTTGCTGTGCAGGGCTCTGTGTTGCTGTGCAGGGCTCTGTGTAGCTCTGCATGGCTCTGTGTTGCTGTGCTGTAGCTGTGCAGGGCTCTGTGTAGCTGTGCAGGGCTCTGTGTTGCTGTGCAGGGCTCTGTGTTGCTGTGCTGTAGCTGTGCAGGGCTCTGTGTTGCTGTGCAGGGCTCTGTGTGTTGCTGTGCTGTAGCTGTGCAGGGCTCTGTGTAGCTGTGCATGGCTCTGTGTTGCTGTGCTGTAGCTGTGCAGGGCTCTGTGTTGCTGTGCATGGCTCTGTGTTGCTGTGCTGTAGCTGTGCAGGGCTCTGTGTAGCTGTGCATGGCTCTGTGTTGCTGTGCTGTAGCTGTGCAGGGCTCTGTGTAGCTGTGCATGGCTCTGTGTTGCTGTGCTGTAGCTGTGCAGGGCTCTGTGTAGCTGTGCATGGCTCTGTGTTGCTATGCTGTAGCTGTGCAGGGCTCTGTGTTGCTGTGCATGGCTCTGTGTTGCTGTGCTGTAGCTGTGCAGGACTCTGTGTAGCTGTGCATGGCTCTGTGTTGCTGTGCTGTAGCTGTGCATGGCTCTGTGTTGCTGTGCAGGGCTCTGTTGCTGTGCAGGGCTCTGTGTTGCTGTGCATTGCTCTGTGTTGCTGTGCATGGCTCTGTGTTGCTGTGCTGTAGCTGTGCAGGACTCTGTGTAGCTGTGCATGGCTCTGTGTTGCTGTGCTGTAGCTGTGCATGGCTCTGTGTTGCTGTGCAGGGCTCTGTGTTGCTGTGCAGGGCTCTGTGTTGCTGTGCATTGCTCTGTGTTGCTGTGCATGGCTTTGTGTTGCTGTGCTGTAGCTGTGCATGACTGTGTTGCTGTGCTGTAGCTGTGCATGGCTCTGTGTTGCTGTGCTGTAGCTGTGCATGACTGTGTTGCTGTGC
>JAGXEW010002554.1:0-10913 GCA_030684275.1 Acipenser oxyrinchus oxyrinchus | reverse complement strand
ATGTCACATGACTCTGTCTGCTCCAGTGAAACGAAGGGTAAAATGGACACTACGACAGCCAAAATATATACATTTATATTGAAAGATATGATTTTTTAAACAAAATTACAGACTGGAATTACAAGCTACTGTACTCTGCTCACCAAGATTCACATTTTATTATATTGTTGTTACCTTTATTAAATAGTTAACGTTATTTCAAAACCCAGGAAAAAAAAATGAATACAATAATTATTATCACTGGATCGGATTAAAAAATTAAATTAAAAAACGCTGCAGCCCCTATGGTGTGTATAAACGTAGCATGTTAACATCGCTGTTTTCATTTATTTAATGTGATTAATAAAATGTACCGGTAATTTTATTTTAAATGTATGGCGCAGCAACAGTCTCGGTCCATACTATTTACATCATCGCTACATGGCCTGTATCGATTAAATACTGATTTAAAAAATAATAATTATAATCTAACTTCAGCTGATGTTGGCTCGCACAGCTCTATGCAACTGGAATCAAGATTTAAATGGACTTTGCAATTGAAACAAAACTGAAACTTTGTTGATGTGCTTTTTTTGGGGGTTGTACTGTGTTCTTCAACAAATAGGATATAGCCAGAATACTGGATGCAGCATGCCACAAATAGGTACTGTACTTCTTACTGTAATTCTACTTTTATTCACAATCTCATTGCTATTATTATTAGTGGTAGTAATGACAAATACTATAATAATAAAGAAAATCAAAGAATAAAAACAGTACTAATATTATTAATAATTTAGCTAATGCCTTTATCCAAGGTGACCTCCTTAACTTACTCCAGCAGCTTATGTTGTTTGTTTTGTATTGTCCTTTTACTATAGCGAACAAAAGGCTTTGGAACCACAGAGGGTTGTTATAGCAAGGGTGTACTGTATTTAGTATTTGACTTGTATGTTTAATAAACAACACTGGCACATTTTAATATATAATGCGTGCACATTTGTTATTTCATTTTTGTTATTTTTCAACATTTAACATTTAACAGAGGGTATAAAGAAGTTTGGATCAAAATCCAATATCATCCCTTACAAAAAAGTAGTATACTGCAAGTATACTTGTGCCAAAATTGTCTGGTTTTAGTATACTATTGGTACTATTATACAATCCTATTTTGGCACAAGTACACTTGCAGTATACAACTTTTTATATTCTCTTTGTAAATAATACAACTTGCCAGATATACACCTCCAGATTCTGACAAATACTTTTAGAAAACCAGGTGCAACGTCTGCTCTGGATCAAAAAGCTATAATGCTCTCGTCTGCCCGCCTATGTGGATAACTATCGAAAAACTAGTAGAAACTAACTAAAACACAAGTCTGGGAAAACAAATCAAGTCTGGAAAAAGTATGGAATTTTGATGTTGAAAAAGTGTATGAACCCTGCCAAATTTTCTCCATATAAAATATATGCATCCTGTCAATTACTTTTTAATTCGACACCACGCTTTGCTCGTAACTCGACACTTATTACCGTACCAAAGGGATAAAAACTATTAAAAGTCTACTGGATAACTCGACACTGTCACTATCGTTTCACGTGACTGAATGACTGGAAACAGATAGTTCATTCATTCCTTCGCAATTACCAAGTGCAGGTGGTTACAGTATCAGGATCACATTAGTTTACAGTAAAAGAAGCTATGTGCTTATCTTGGCGAGAGCTGAGTCCAATATCAGCATGAAGTTTTAACACCTGCTGTCATGTAATGGAAATCATGAAGATCTGGAAACACCCAGTGACTGCTGTGAATAGTGCAGCTGGCAACGAGGGAAAGACCTTGTGACAGCCTGGAGAGACAGCTGACAGGAGGAAATAGACCCCACTAGGGCTGGTAGGATCCATCTCCATGTTTTCAAATGGAACAGGATGCTAGAGAGGCTGGCCCAAGGCTTCTAAGAAATTAAAGAGAAAATACCCTAGAGTCTGTGAGAGCGGGGCAGAAGATGACTCAAGGTTTTACAACATGGTTAATGACTTAGGAAAGGAAACGGAAAGGATTCTGGTTGGGGACCTCAAGCACAATAGAAAGAAAGCAACGTTGATGTAAAGTAAGCTGGGCTTAGCTGAGTGGGGGACAGAGGGGGTGATGCTGGGACGCCAGAATCACTGTCAAAACCCCTTAAGGTGTCATGGGCTAGTCAATGAAACCCCAGAGAAGCACCCTACTCAGCTCAGTCTAGACGGTTGTCATGCTGATGTGCTAGGGAGGCCACACTATGGTTGATCCCTGGAGCCAGCATTAGCATGTGCTAGCCAACAGGCTGATCCCTGGAGCCAGCATTACACTTCAGCCATCAACACCAGGCAGAAGGATATCTACATCATCAGATTGAAGGAAACGCAGATGGCTCACATTAGTTTACAGTAAAGAAGCTATGTCTTAGTTGGTGCTTATCTTGGTGAGAGATGAGTCCAATATCAGCATGAAGTTTTAACATCTTCTCTCATGTAATGGAAATCAGTGCACTGCACAATGAGTTAGAAGCGAAAAATTATTTCTCGTTCAATTGGCTTTAAAGCTCAGGTTATTCGAATAACCAGCTTGTCAGCAGAACTTTCAAAGTGCATGTTTTTGCAAAACAATCGACAATGTTTGATTTCTGTGTGAAACTGTAAGTTGTTTATTATTGTTTTTGTTCACCGATTTAATTCTGTATAATGTACATTTGTTAACTTTTGACAGTACAAACAAATGAATAAAAGTATAGTCTGGATTAGGAAAATGTGTTTTGTATGTCCTTGTACAGTGGTATAGTATTTTACTGTGTTGTGGTTTGTGTATAAAATTTGTAATTCCTACTTCATATGAGTGCCCAGTTGTTACCCAATCTGTGGCTTCTCTGTATATAACTTGGCCTGACAATTTGTCATACTTTACACAATCCCCATTGGTGAAACCGAAAAACAACTTTTGGTTGCGAGTCGCCATGCTGCTTGTTTTTTTTTTTTCTTGATGTTTTCTTGTTTGTTTGTTTTTAGGACGGACCTTCTAATTTCCACCTTACCAGTTTAGCAAATGGCCGCCTTATTTGGAGTTGTGGGTGACATCGTAGCAGTAATTATTCTTAAAACAAAAACCACATTTATTATAATGTATAAACCCGTTCTCAATATCACTGTCTGAAAACGAAAGCAAATTTACAAATTGCAACAAATTAAAATAGACCACTACCTATTTAATTTAAAGTTCATAAATCAAAACCCCGTTGTTCTCCGCACTTGTCAGCCCTTGTTAAAAATATAAAATAATGTACCCGATCTGAAGCATGTGCAAAACCTGCCCCAGAATTCAAAGTAAAAATATAAATATTTTAAAATTAGCAAGAGGTGACTAGAAGCAGTCACATTATTGTTTTAAATTATTTTATTATGGGTAAACTTTGCCCTCTTACTCAATGGACCATATTTAGAAGCAAGCAAAAAGACACAATTTCTTAGAGGAATAAGTCCATGTTAATGGTATAAAACAGGAAACAACTCTTGACTGGTCCTTCCTGCAACTAAGTTTATACTGTTAAATATATATTGTGAAAAAATGTCTTTGCATTTGCTTCAGAATGAAGTATTTTTTAATAAAGTAAACCAGTTCTTCTGACATGACAATTATTTTGAACTGCCTTACTTAGGGAATACTTGCCTTCAAAAGAACAATACAGTCGTCAGCTGCATATAGGAACACCTCCTAAGAGAACACTTAGCCTAATAGAACACCCTTGTGATGTAACAGATTTTTCCCATTGTAAATGCTCTGGCTAAACGAACAGGAACTTTGCTTAAAAGAACACCATCTTGGCATCGATAGTGATTCATTCACAATGGATACAGTACTGTTTTGTAAAAAGCGACTTATCATCGCGAGAGTGTCTTGAGGCACACTGATTGGTTTGTTAAATCTTTCCAGAGCAGCCGTCATATCATTGAATTATGTTGTATTCTGATTTCCACAAGTGCACCTCTTTGCAACAAAATGGCACATAAGCAAACTACAAAATGCGTCACTGTTTCTCTTGCTACAAAAACTGGAAATTTTTCAAGCTCTTGAAAAATAAGTCACCGAGCAATTTAGTGTTTCCCGTTCTGGTGAGTTGCTTCCCCATTCTGTTCAATAATGTGCATGCCTTGTATATTGCAGTTGCATTTTGTAACGTGTGTAGGGGTGCTGTGTTAATTTAGTTTGACAGTTAGTTTATCAGCTAATTTCATAGTACATAGCGATTTAAGCTTTTTGAACATGTTGTTTTGCTTCAGTTTTATTAACGTTAGTTTGTCTGTTTATTATTATAGTTTATTAACATACACTTGCCTATTGTTTTGCTTTTAGTTATTCAGTTTGTTTTATATGTTGATGCACATGCATCATGACAAGTAATACATATGTATTTATTGATTCATATTGTGTCTGGTGGCTAACTCCATCTTAGAGAACACTTCGGCTATAAGAACACTTCGCTTGCTTCCCGAGGGGTGTTCTCTTAGCTGGAGATGACTGTACTTACTTTTCTTTGTTTGATGAACACTTTCCTTTAATAAACTACATGTGTGGATGTCACAGGATGGCTTGAGCGGTGACATCAGACCCGGAAGAACACAGGACACAGACAGGACTGGTGAGTGATGAAATTGTGCCAATGTGCCGGTTTATTGTAAAATAAAAAGGTTTAAACAGAAAACAAAACTCTGCACACAAAACAAAACGGCGCAGTGACCAAAACAGACAACAAACAAGTATTGTGCTGGTTTAAAAGGCAGCGCGCTAGCAATTGTTATTTATAGGCTTTAATTACTCTCCTTCTCTCTCTCCCGTACCTCCTCACTGTACGCCCAACCCGTGCATGTGAAACATTCATTCTTTTATACAGTTGTGCTGAGACTCGATTGCTAATCAATCATTTACTTGAATCTCGGCACAGATTGCACGTGGACTAATTGTGCACTTCCGTGCCCCATACAAATACCCATTTTAATCTGCACGTGAAGTGGTTGTGCAATCCCTGTGCCTAAATACAATTATACATTTTACATCACCTGTGCTACATAACCCACACTCCGTGCACCACTACAATAATACATACAACAGACAACATAAAACACAAAATACGCACAGGTGCGAGGCACCCTGCCACAGGGATTATAGGTGTAGTGCTGTGCAGAGATGCCATTGGTACTGGTTGTGCCATTTGGTGCTACTCTATTTGTAATTAATGTAATTAATGCATGCTCAGTAAGTACACATTGAACATTTTATGCTGAAACATCTGCAAAATTGTGTAGGTTAGCAATTACTAAAACAGTTTTCTTGGTTTCTTAGAGCTTCTTAGTTGTAAAAAATGTTAAATAAATCAATGTATTTGCCTCTCTAAGCTAGGCAGTTAGTCATTCTGTTTGCCACCCACTTTTTGACAAAGTTAGGTGCCTATGATTGAGACACAAAATTCTTGGACAATTGCTTCTGACATTGATAAAATACCGAATTGTTGTACTGCTTTTAGAATGAAACAGGTTTAGGTACCAAAACTGACTCAGTGTTATTGAATAAGAAAGTGTATTGGTCCAGAGCTTATCTACATTCAAAGTGAGTATAATTTAGATTTCTGTTATTATACAGGTAAATAAAATAATGCAAAAGCTTTATTTTTACAGTTGGTTATTACTTATCAACATTGAAAATTATGTCAAACTCCTTAAATTAGGTCTTTGAAAATTGTCAAAATGGTCCTTGAAATTTGTATCAGAAAAACAATATGAACCCTGTATAAAAAATTGGAAAACTGTTTATTTCAAGCCACGTGCCTCTTCCAACTTTTCCCAACAATGTTTATTCCCACGACTCCTGCTGTAGGTCTTAAGTGAAATTTTACGTTTGTAACGCTGGTAGAAACAAACTTAGTCTAAATATGCAGATGAAAAAGCAATTGACAACTGATGCTCTCAATTGTGCCTTTCTGGAAAAAGATATAGATACAGTGTTTGCATGGTGTCAGAAAATAATTGGACTGTATATTCTCTTCTGCATAGTAGTCGAGTGTGTTAATTACAAGAAGATGCTTTTTTCTGTAATTATCAGTGTTGTTTTTAAGCACTTGATAAATAAAGATTGTGAACCCAGTGTTGAAAATCAGTTCCTTCCTGCACTTCCTGACTATCCTGATCACGCACAACATAATATACCAACTTGTAAACAGGAACTAATATAACAATAGATATACACATTATGCTTTTTAGTCTAAATAAATGTTCACTTAGACCTAAGACTTAATTTTATTTAGTATTTTAAATTATATTTCAAAGGTCAACAACACTTCCTTCATTAGAGGCCTTTATAGGGATATTTATGGCATTTTATAAATGAAATGACCAGGCTTGCAAAAGAATTTTAAACAATACAGTATAATATAAAAGATATGCTAATATATTTAGAAATAAATATATTGTTGGCTCTTTCAAGAGGCAGCTACTGGGACCCAGTTGCTAACCAACATGTACCTAGTATAGAAAAAAAATCCTGTTTTAAGCAAAATAAAGTACTCTCAAAATAACAGGTAAGCATTTATTTTGATTATAGAAAATACAGTTGATATGGCTGGATCAAAAGAATATAATTAATAAAGTGTAAAATTATTTTAATACAATATGAGTAATCATTTTTTAAATTATCCAATGCATCATTGTGGCATGCATGGCAATTACTGGTTATCTTCTTACAACAGACATAATATTCATTTGTAGCCTTGCTCTTAATATTAGTTTGGTACCTCTTCCCCAGAATATACAAACATTAGTCATGTTTTCTGTACCCAGGACGTGTTTTGACATTATTTATGAATTTAATTTAGGGGTCCAGCTTCTTCCTGACCAGAATATGAATTTACTCTTTTTTTAAATTTAATTAAATGGCTTGGGGCTAGCTGGCCCAGTAAGCTAATTCATACATTTCTCATGCCTTTCACCTCTGAAGGCCTTGAATTCATCTCAGGTGGCAAGTGAAATTATCTTGGTGTTAGAGAGCAAAGGTCACTTTGCATTAAGTTTATAGATGTGGATGACAACAGATAAGCTATATGATAGATTTTTGTTAACATTGAAAAACTGTCTGAGGAAACAGTTGTTAATTCTCTAGAAATACAATGTTGGTCTTGATCTTATTGTCATGGGTAGGGTGACAGCGATAACCAATATACTAAAAGAACTTGAATATAAGTAGCCAACTACGCCACCTTGGGTTTCAGAACGGCAAGGCCGAAAAATCTTTTATTTATCCCTACACAGGTTCTTTTTTGATCCCCGAGTTCCACACACAAAACAACTTTATTAATTCTCCACAGGGTTAGGTTCACTTTAAAAAATACACACAAGGAAGCTCCCACTAAAACAAACAAAATACAAAATCAAAAATACTACTTGGAGCTACCCTCCCGCTGGGTAAAAACACTCAATTACTAATCACAGCAAATCCAACAAAGAAGACAAAATGCAATACTAATGCAGTTCGTAATTAGTAGTCCAGAATCCTGCAAAGGAATAGGAAAGTTTGGAGTCCAAAAGGGGGGGTGTAACACTCCCCCCACCATCCCTGCCTCAGATCATCATCCTCCAGAGGCGCCACACCCGCCAGTACCGTCCTCCAATCCGCCGACTCTAGATTAGGGGAGATCCCAGGAACCTGGGAAAGGTTTCAGGAAAAAGGTAGCTCTCAGGAAAAAGGAAATACAGGTAAGCAGGTTCACAATTCCTCCTAAATCCAGCAAAGCTGATTACTTCCCTTTAGCTGGACTTGCACCCTTGCATGTCTCCACCTCTGTCTCCCCAGCCCGGATGGAACCTGCATCGCTGCTACTCTCTCCTGGACTCTGGAACCGGTAAGTATCGCCGTCGTCAACTGCCCCAGTGGTGCCAAGTTGTACACGTTAAATATGAATTCGCCCAATGAATGTAATCAAAAATACTACCCCCCTTGCTTGTGTCTTTTCAGGTTCCCAGTATCGTATCGCCCCAACCGAGCCTGCTGCGTCCATCCCGGTAAGTAGTCCACCACACCGCACAATACTATGCCACTATCTCTGTCCTTCCTCCTCCCAGGTGGCAGCCCCGTCCCACCGGTCCACCAATCTCGGAGAGCAGCACGAAGAGGTAGCACACAAAACAACAAGGAGCCACACACAAAAAGAAAATAACGGGGCTACCATGACATAACCGGTGGTGTGGCCTCCAAATAGCCCTCACACCTGTATCCAGTCAATAAAAATTCTGTTAAAAACAACCCTTTTTCATAAAACCGCCCGTCTCTTCCTTCTTTATATAATAATAGGTAGAGTCAAATAAGGTGCAATTTATCAACTAGGAGAGAGGTAATACAGCCAAAAAAGAAACCAAAAAATAAAAAAAAACAATTGTGGCAAAGATAAACAAAACAGTCACAATCCATCCATAAAGAAAACAAAAGTCCCGAAACAAATGGCTATATTACCCCTGCTCCGATGAAGTCCCAATATCCAAAATGATCCGAAAGTTTACAAAGCTCCCGTTTGTATTCCACACCGCCACTCTTAGATCCTTCTTCTTCCATATACAATTTCCAGAACCGTCCTTCCATGCCTCCAAGGCTCCCCTGGTGCTTCCTTCCTGGTTCTCTAGCAACCCCCTTTATACAACCCCTTCCCCTTGCTCACCCAATCACCGGTCGTGCAGTATGCTTAAGGCGGGACCTACTCAACAGTGCTAGTGAAAGTGCAGTGGGGTAGCACAAATAGTGCAGTCAGAAAAAAAACAAAACAAGAGTTTCAGTACAGCAGATTCAACAAAACACTCCACTACGGTGGCCCTGAAGTGCAAAACACAAGCAAATAAAAAAAATACAGACAAACAAAAAATGTGCACCTGCAATTAAAAAACGACTGCAAATACAAAAAACGCTTACATCTTAAAATGTGTGTACAAACACAAAAAAACACGCACATCTTAAAATGTGTGTACAAACACAAAAAAAACACGTACATCTTAAAATGTGTGTACAAACACAAAAAAACACGTACATCTTAAAATGTGTGTACAAACACAAAAAAACACGTACATCTTAAAATGTGTGTACAAACACAAAAAAACGCGTACATCTTAAAATGTGTGTACAAACACAAAAAAACGCCAAACAAATCAAATCCTATAACGGAAATGACATAGATAAGTGGGCGGGTGTTGGTTGTGGAAAGACATAAATCAGATCTCCGATTGGATGAACATTTACTCAGTTACTGTGATCCTGCACCGTGGAAGCTGTCGTCTTTGTACACTTTTGGGTATCTCTCTCTCTCTCTCTCTCTCTCTCTCTCTCTCTCTCTCTCTCTATACACACATTTTCTTTCAATAAAAACAATATTATTACCGTAGTAAAGGTGGGACTGAAAAATGGAGCATACAAAATAGTAGTCTGCAGTCTGCATTATAACATTGTAAAAAGCGCTGAGCTTCCACACCACTACTACAGTCTATGTACAGAAGCTATTTTATAGATATGAGTGATTACATAATGGTGTAACTTTATTAGGGATTCTGTCTTCCTTTTAAGAATTTAAATATTCCTATGTGTAAACGTTTTGGACGAGCAGCGTATACGAAGAGTGTAGGCTGAACTTGGGCAAATCAGAAAGGAGTTGCCCTTCGATTCCTCCTAATTATGAAAAGCTGTTTTAATAACGCAGTTAGATTTATTTTTTAACATGAATACAACTATCCAGGTAGGTTACCATGAAAGCTTTTGATTATACAGTATTTATAGCACCGTTTGCTGTGATGGTAGGGTCCTCCCAGTGAACACCCATCTGAGGAATTTTTTGGCAAATCAATTTTGCTATACAAGACACGTTTGAAGTGTTGTTTTATGAAGCCCTTTATATTTAAGTTAATGCTAAAAATCTAACTTTTTTTTTCTAGATTAGGATGTATTGTCCATTTTGTGGTAATACTTTGGGGAAACGTAGGTCATTCTCATGGTTGCTGTGGAAAATCAGTGCAGTTCCTACCACAAAGCCCAGCAGAAGGCAATGCTGAAGGTGAAACATCACAGGGTAAGTTGTTTTTCTAGCATAAACTGAATATATCCTTTTATTATTATTATTTTTATTTCCGTCTATATTGGCAAATAATTCATTTAATTCCATTAAACTTTTAATTAAAAATGAACGGGAGTAGTCGTACCTATTTTTTGATCCACTAACTCTATGCCCAGGGTATTTCATTTGTTGTACAAGGTAAGTGTAAATATTTAATGTAACATGTGACCAATACTTTTTGGAGCAAGTGTTTGTACTTGTTGAATCATCATAACCAAGTGACGCTTTTTTCCTGCCTTCTTTGTTTAATGTGTATAAATAAAATATGTAGGGCCTTATCCTACATTTTCTCCTGTAAGACAAAGATTATATATATATATATATATATATATATATATATATATATATATATATATATATATATATATATATATATATAATATTATAATTTATTATTATAGCAAGCAGCAAAAGCCAGTCCACAACACTGAAAACATTTCTGGAGTACAAAAATATAAAAACAAAGGAAAGAAGCAGTTGTTTTTTGTCAAAAAAGAATTTGAAGCCTGACCTCAACAAACAAGTGCAGGTAATATTTTTTTCTTACTATTCAGTGCACAAAAGCACTCTGTACAGGTGTGTATCACCGAAATACGTTTTTAAATATGACTTATGTGATATATAATCTGTGGAAAGTCAGAAATATATATATTATATAACCTATGTAACCATTAAAATAACATTGTTAAATTCAATTTAATCTATTGTGGCATCAAAGTATTGCTGATTTGTCCGTTTTATTAATGTAGTAATCATATATTTAATTTG
>JAGXEW010002553.1:0-10885 GCA_030684275.1 Acipenser oxyrinchus oxyrinchus | reverse complement strand
CAAAATAACCACAACAGGTTGGTGTGAAATAGATTACTTTGGTAGAGATTTCTCAAGTAGACCATGGCTTGAGGAGGGCGGGACTTGCAAGACATTAATAAAGACCTCTTGCAGGTTGTTGGGTATATGAATATTGCAGATGTTTTATTTCAAATAATTTCCTCAGGTTGAAACGCCCACCTCATTTACAGTGACATCCTGAGTGATGAGAGCAGGAAGGAAGAGAGTTTCTAAAGACATTACATGAGAAAACAACACAATAGCATTCAAACAGAGACAGAGGGATTCAAACATTAAACAACACATTCATGCCATATAGGATGCTAACTTATAGTCCTGCACTTTCTTATCACAGATTTATAGGAATTGGAGGTCATGGTCACGTTTGTATTGCAAATCCTCTACAGTAAAGTCTTTGGTTTAAAACAGTTTTCTGTATTTTATTTAGTGAATGAAACAGCGATTTATACACTGAGGTCTAGGAGCCGTGACAGACGTTTAAAAGGTAAGGCTTTTCTTCCAGTAAAACATTTTATCTCCAGAGACATTCTCCCTTTTTGGAAGGCCCTAACGCCTCAGTAAAAGAGTTGATGGAGATGTATTAGATTAGTTCTTGTGTGAAACATTCCTGATGAGGGTGGAGTTAGCTGGGTCCGGTGCTACTCTGATAAACTGAACAGATGCACTTTGTGTTTAAAGATTAAGAGCATGGCAGATTGCTGTTTGGAGTCTTGTGTGTGTTGTGTATTAATCCACATGTTTCAATTCTGTTTCTCTCTCTTTTTCTGCCCAGTGAATAAAGTTGCAGTTTACAGTCTGCAGGCTCGAAAGTCAAGGAACAGAGCTGAGTTATTAAAATGTAAGTTTGTTTTCACTGAAACATTTGATTGAAAGATGTGTCACTCCATTGAGTAAATAGCTAACACTACAGAACAGGGAGGGGTGGAGCTTGAGGGCAGCAATTATTATTATTTATTAGTAATTGTGAAGCCATTAATCTACACTCCTCTCCAACAAGTATTGGTTCAGATGAATACATGCTGAATGACTGGAGGAGGGGCATTTGTTGCCTGTTTTTCCACTCAGACCTTTCTCTCCCTAAATATCTTGGTATCCCTGAATAGATAATCATCCCATCTTTTAATACATGTACAATGTATGTGAAACCAGTTGTGGGGTAAAATGAACAGCTATCCCTCCCAGTCATCCTGTGCTGGTAGTAAATGTATATTGCAGTATCACTGCACTTGTGGGCTGGATTGCTCATTAAAATATTAGACAGATATTTGAAGAGTGGATGATATTCTATTGAAGATATTTAGTAAGCAAGGGGTCTGAGTGGGTAAAATGGCAACACATACCCTGTAGGAACATTAAGTGAACTGTAATTGTATGCAGAGCTGCATTTGATTAGTTCCAATTGAAGAAGTTTGATAAGATCGAGGAATTATAATGAACAAAACAATCAAACAGCAAGAGGGTTTAATTAATAGCAGCAGCAGTTTATTGAAGACAGAAAAATAAAAGAGAGAACTTATCCAAATTCAGAAATCAATCTCAAGTAAGAATTATAGATCAAATCTATTGATTATCAACCTTAAACATCACAGTCTAAATATACTTGTCTATAAAATAGTAGGGAGCATAGAGGAGCAAGCAAAAAGGAGGGAGGAGGGAGCAGGGAGCGTAAAGCTGGAAGGAGGGAGAATGGAGGAAGGATCAGAGGAGAGGGAGAAGGGAGAACACAGGAGGGAGGATGGAATAGGGAGGATGGAGCATGGAGAAGATAGCAGGGAAAATGGAGGAGGGAGGAGGGAGCATAGAGAAGGGAGCAGAGAAAATGGAGGAGGGAGCAAAGAAAATTGAGGCGGGAGCATAGAGGAAGAAGGGAGAAGGGAGTAGTAAGGAGGGAGCATGGAGGTGGGAGCAGGGAGGAGGGAGCATAAAGGAGGGAGGAGGGAGCATAAAGGAGGAGAAGGGAGCAGGGAGGAGGGTTCATAAAGGAGGGAGCATAGAGGAGGGAGGAGGGAGCATGGAGAAAGGAGGAGGGAGCATTGAGAAAAGGGAGCATGCAGGAGAGATGAGGGAGCGGTGAATTGTGTGAATTGTGATGGGTTAAATTAGGTGCGATCCTTATTTTTCCATTTTAAGCGTGAACTGGGGAACGCTAATCAAAGTTTATCAGTGTTTATATTTATATCATGTAAACTAGATAACTCTGCTATTCAGAAAAAGATTCTTTTTATACATGGGATATAAAAAGAAAAACTGTGTCATGCAAGATATAGCAAAGTTATATTTAGAAAAACCACGATGTGAAACAACACAGAGCACAGACATGACACATTTTGCATTGTCGTTGAGACACTAATGACTCAATAATCATCAATTGAATTTGTAAAGGGAGGAGAAAAGGACAAAAACACAGAAATAAAACTAACGTTACTCAGGCGTGATCCCCATACTTCCACAGAAAAGCATGCGGCATAAAGCAGTCTGCACATTGGACATGTGACAGTGCGCCATGATGATGTCACAAACAGTCATGTGTCGCACAGAATGAGCATTTTGTGTACAAAATGTGTATTTTGTCTCACAAAATGAGTTTTAGCCCCACAAAATATGCATTTTGTCCCACAAAATGATACTTATGGTTAAATAATTTTGGGGACGAAACTGATAACTTACTGCCCCTCTATAGATATCCAGAGAAATTAGCAGCCCAGCATGATTTAACCCGTTAAATACACTGTTACTCCTTCAATTATAACACATACATTGGCATGTGTGTCAGCCGTTTTGACCCTGAAATCAGTGTTGGGCCGAGCAAAAAGAACTGAACATTGTTTAGGAGCTGCCCTCTATAGATATCCAGAGAAATTAGCAGCCCAGCGTGATTTAACTTCTTACATACAAACCCAATCATTCAGTTTGGAGAAGATCAAAGTCTGAATAAGAAACAAGCGAATAAGAAACAGGCGAATAATAAGCCATCTTCAGCCTCGTGTGAAACTGGCCAGTTGTGAACAGGGTTCAGGTCAATTCCTTTTTAAAATCAATTCCCATTCTCTTTTAATCAATTCCAACACATCATTGATCACAATTGTAATTAGCAGTATTCTGTTAAAATGAGCTTCTCACAGTGGCAACAAATTACATTGAAGTCACTCCTGTTTGTTAGTCAATTAAATCGACTTCAGATGAAAGATGTTGAACAATCACAACAATTATTATAATATCTCTAAAATATCAATTCCAATTCCTTTGAAGGAATTGCTTTTAAAAGGAATTGCCTCAACCCTGGTTGTGCATTGCCTGTATATTAAACACAAAGAAACACGCAACTCTGGCTATGTACAGGACACCCCGAAGAGACTGCAACCTCAATCCAGCTTGTAATACAAACTAATGCACACCCACCTTAGAAAGCAAATGTTATTTTATAGTACAGTCCCGACAGACAACCCAGGATGAACTACTTACACACAGCACAGCAGCCCTTCACGTCTGTATTAATAGAGGGATCGTATCTTACAGGATCAGATATGACAGGCTCTGTATTAATAGAGGGATCGTATCTTACAGGATCAGATATGACAGGCTCTGTATTAATAGAGGGATCGTATCTTACAGGATCAGATATGACAGGCTCTGTATTAATAGAGGGATCGTATCTTACAGGATCAGATATGACAGGCTCTGTATTAATAGAGGGATCGTATCTTACAGGATCAGATATGACAGGCTCTGTATTAATAGAGGGGATCGTATCTTACAGGATCAGATATGACAGGCTCTGTATTAATAGAGGGGATCGTATCTTACAGGATCAGATATGACAGGCTCTGTATTAATAGAGGGGATCGTATCTTACAGGATCAGATATGACAGGCTCTGTATTAATAGAGGGGATTGTATCTTACAGGATCAGATACGACAGGCTCTGTATTAATAGAGGGGATTGTATCTTACAGTATCAGATATGACAGGCTCTGTATTACGTTTGCTTGAGTTTTTCAGGTGTTGTGGAGCTGAATTCTTCTTCTGTGCAGAGTGACATTCCTGTTTTGTTTTTGTTTTGTTTTTTTGCCGTCAGGGTTTCCATGGCAATTGTTAGGGAGCGTGTTAAAATGACGCGCTTTCACATTTAAATTTTTCCATTTCTGTGTTCACGGGTTTGTTCTGAGGGTGATTGTGTTTGCTGACATTTCTGTGAACCCTTTTTGTGTGAAGTGGATTCCCTTCAGTCAGCATCAGAGTGTATTTCAAAGCCCGCTGGTGTGGGTCCGGGTGATTTTTCGGGTGTCCGGTTTCTAAATGTTTGCGGTGACTCCCTCATGGAAATGCAGGTGTGTCCTCAGGTGGGATGCGGAGCGGCTGTTGCCGAGCTGGTGGAGGAGGGAGCAGGGAACATGGAGGAGGGAGCAGGGAGGAGGGAGGAGGGAGAAGGGAGGATGGAGGAGGGAGCAGGCAGGATGGAGGTGGTAGCAGGGAGGAGGGTGAAGGAAGGATGGAGGAGGGAGCAGGCAGGTTGGAGGAGGGAGCAGGGAGTAGGAGCAGGGAGTATGCAGGTTGGATCAGGGTGGAGGCAGGAAGGTGGAGGGAGCAGGGTGGAGAGAGCAGGGAGAATGGAGGAGGGAGCATGGAGGATGCAGGTGGGAGGAGGCAGGAGGGTGGAGGGAGCAGGGTGGAGGGAGCAGGGAGGATGGAGGAGGAGCAGGGAGGATGCAGCATAGCAGGAGGAGGGGAGAAGGAAGCATAGAGGAGGGAGCAGGGAGGAGGGAGCAGGGAGCAGGGACTGATGAAGCAGGGAGGCGGGAGTGATTTGAGGATGCAGCAGACAATGACTGTTGTATGTTTCAATTCTATTTCTCTCTCTTTTTTTCTTGCAGTTTACAGTCTGCAGGCTCCAGAGCCAAGGAACAGAGCTGAGTTTTTAAAATGTAAGTCTGTTTTCACTGAAACATTTGATTGAAAGATGTGTCACTCCATTGTGAGAAGAGCTAACACTACAGAACAGGGAGGGGTGGAGCTTGAGGGCAGCAATTATTATTATTTATTAGTAATTGTGAAGCCATTAATCTACACTCCTCTCCAACAAGTATTGGTTCAGATGAATACATGCAGAATGACTGGGGAGGGGCATTTGTTGCCTGTTTTTCCACTCAGACCTTTCTCTCCCTAAATATCTTGGTATCCCTGAATAGATAATCATCCCATCTTTTAATACATGTACAATGCATGTGAAACCAGTTGTGGGGTAAAATGAACAGCTATCCCTCCCAGTCATCCTGTGCTGGTAGTAAATGTATATTGCAGTATCACTGCACTTGTGGGATGGATTGCTCATTAAAATATTAGACAGATATTTGAAGAGTGGATGATATTCTATTGAAGATATTTAGTAAGCAAGGGGTCTGAGTGGGTAAAATGGCAACACATACCCTGTAGGAACATTAAGTGAACTGTAATTGTATGCAGAGCTGCATTTGATTGGTTCCAATTGAAGAAGTTTGATAAGATCGAGGAATTATAATGAACAAAACAATCAAACAGCAAGAGGGTTTAAAGGGTACATAAGGTCCTTTGTATTTTATTGTGTTGCATGTTCCCATGTGTTGCTACAGCTGTTTTTGTAAGGTGTGTGTATTGTTTTAATTATTTTTATTTACATGTTGACCACTTTTATATACTTATAGATAGCTTCACATGTAACTGCATGGACCTCTCAGAACTACATTTCCCATCATCCTCCTGCTCACATATGTGATTGAGATGGAATTACCAGTGAGCAGGAGGATGATGGGAAATGTAGTTCTGAGGGGTCCATGCCAGTCCACTGGAAGCCATCTTGAGGCAGGGAATGCAATTTTAAAAGTAAACAAGTTGTCAATATGTATTAAAAAATAATTAAAACAATACACACACCTTCCATAAACAGGATTTGAGGATGCAGCAGACAATGACTGTTGATTTTCTCAGTGATTTGACTTTTCTAACCGTCTCTCCTCTACCCGTCCTCTTCTCTTCAATCAGATTCCTGTCAGCTCACACTGGACCCCAACACAGCGCATAGAAACCTCTGTCTGTCTGAAGGGAACAGAAAGGTGACATACAGGAGAGAGACTCAGAGATATCCTGATCACCCACAGAGATTTGATAGCTCGGCCCAAGTGCTTTGCAGTGAGGGTTTGTCTGGGACTCGCTGTTACTGGGAGATTGAGTGGAGTGGGGGACGGGCTTCTATAGGAGTCACATATAAAGGAATCAGCAGGAAAGGAAGGGATCATTCCTGTGGCCTTGGATTCAATGACAAGTCCTGGACTTTGTTCTGCTCTGATTCCAGTTACACTGCCCGGCACAATAACAATCGCACTGAAATAACTGCCCCCCACTTTCCCAGAATAGGAGTGTATCTGGACTTTAATGCCGGCACGCTGTCCTTTTATGGCGTCTCTGACACAATGACCCTCCTGCACAGATTCCAAACCACATTCACTGAGCCGCTCTATCCTGGGTTTAGGCTTCATTATTATGATTCCTCTGTAACAATCTGCCAGCTGAACTAGACTGTTTTGTGTTGTAAGAAAAACTTTGTATTGAACTCCCTGTCTGTCCTCTCCACTCCTCGGGTGAAGGGAATGTTCAATCTGACACAACTTTGGATGAAAGTTAGGGGGTAAAACGGCGCCACCTGCAGAGCGAAACGAGGTGAATTATTTGTTTTTAGCAATGAATGGATTTCATACGAAATAACTGTATTTAATTTCTTTAAGAATTGTTATGTTTTATATATATTTAAAAAATGGCATCCAATAGTCAGTGCTGTAACAGTTTTTAAAAAAGTGATCTTAAGTTTGCTTTATTGTGTGTGTGTTTTTGTTTTTTGAGTTCCATAAAACGTTTGTTCTGTTTATTTTTTCAGATTTTAGTAATGTGATTTAATAAAATAAATAAATTGAATTAACTGAACTTTTCTTATTTATTAATAGCTCATAGGCAAGCATTGTAAAGCACAGAGAGGTCTGGTAAAGCATAGGGAAGCATTGTAAAGCACAGAGAGGTCTGGTAAAGCATAGGGAAGCATTGTAAAGCACAGAGAGGTCTGGTAAAGCATAGGGAAGCATTGTAAAGCACAGAGAGGTCTGGTAAAGCATAGGGAAGCATTGTAAAGCACAGAGAGGTCTGGTAAAGCATAGGGAAGCATTGTAAAGCACAGAGAGGTCTGGTAAAGCATAGGGAAGCATTGTAAAGCACAGAGAGGTCTGGTAAAGCATAGGGAAGCATTGTAAAGCACAGAGAGGTCTGGTAAAGCATAGGGAAGCATTGTAAAGCACAGAGAGGTCTGGTAAAGCATAGGGAAGCATTGTAAAGCACAGAGAGGTCTGGTAAAGCATAGGGAAGCATTGTAAAGCACAGAGAGGTCTGGTAAAGCATAGGGAAGCATTGTAAAGCACAGAGAGGTCTGGTAAAGCATAGGGAAGCATTGTAAAGCACAGAGAGGTCTGGTAAAGCATAGGGAAGCATTGTAAAGCACAGAGAGGTCTGGACTCTAACCCTGGGCTTGAGACTCAGCTCAGTGATTTGGATTCCTGAACAGCTTCTTAGTAAAGGTATTATTCAGCATGCCGCAGCACCGTGAACTAATAAGAAAAGACTTTCAGTACCTGGCAGGCTCTTGTGACATATCAGGCGGGTCATTCTCTTTACTCCTTCTTCTTCTCCTTGGAGTCGGGTCCATGCCTCTCTCTACTGAATCACTCGTTCCTCAGTTAGCTGGGTTTCTCCTCTGCAGCACAATTGAAACAAGTCCGTTGTTAAAGAGTACAGCGCTTCAAATGTCATTTTTCTTTCTCTTTCTTTAGAGCGGCCCCTTATCTTTTCATGCTGTTTGAAATCATCCCGAGCGCTTCTTGTTATCACAGTTACTCAAATGCTGGGTTCGTTTTTGGAAACGTCTGTGTTGCTAATTGAGTGCCATGGGAGCATTGTATTTTAAACAATTTTGTATCAATTAAGATTATGTTTCATTTTGAATTATTAATTTTGAGCTTTAAATATACAGGTTAATAATAACAGTTACAACAGCACTTAATAGGAAAAAAAAATTATGATCTTTTTGTATGTTTTGTCCAGCTGTTCTGCTTGGATTTTGGTGTCTGACCAAATTTATATTAGAGCTTGAGTTTCTCGCACTGTTCATGTCGTTAGGGTTACCCGATTTGCAGTGAAAAACTAAATAAGATGTTCTTTTTCTCCAATTCACTGATGCAGTACCAAAATAACAGGATTGTGCAGTAAAGAAACAAGGACCACGGTCACAAATGGAGATTAGATGAAGGGGCATTCAGAACAGAAAATAGGAGGCACTTTTTTACACAGAGAATTGTGAGGGTCTGGAACCAACTCCCCAGTAATGTTGTTGAAGCTGACACCCTGGGATCCTTCAAGAAGCTGCTTGATGAGATTCTGGGATCAATAAGCTACTAACAACCAAACGAGCAAGATGGGCTGAATGGACTCCTCTCGTTTGGAAACTTTCTTATGTTCTTATGTATTTAACACAATAATAGTTTTACCAAATTATAGTGGAACAGTTGTATGCTTGTGTCTTAGAAAATTTCAGTTTGCAAAAGCTCTTTTATTTTGAAGACTCCATGTTCACAAGTATGCGGAAGCCCCTTTGGCAGTCAGCATGCTCTGTCATCATGAGTCACATGACCGGAACCTGCGTGACGTCGAGTTATTTTGCTTAAACATCAATAATAACCGAACAACGAAGAAGAAGAAGCGAAAAGGATGGAAAATACAAAGAATTAATGATGTAGCCTATCATTGTGATAAGATGAAATATTGAAGTACCTTGACAAGATGTTTTGCCGGTACGCAGTTCCGGGCCGTACAGGCTGAGTTTCAACTCTGATTATTATTATTATTTATGTGTTATTATTATTATTATTATTATTATTATTATTATTATTATGGATATAGTTTTATTAACCGCTATCCTCAACAACATGAAGTATAAAATCGACTCATCAAGCGCTCCTCTTCACTGGCTTTGTTTCCATTAAGATATTGAAGTGAATAACGTCTTATGCGCATTTGAAATTCTGCAAAAGTAATGCGCTTAATCACCTAAAACTGGGTTTCCATTCAAATCCATTTCTAGCGGACAAACTGGCCGACGTGATGACGTTGTGGGCGGAGCTAAAGTTATTCGCATCGAAAACTGAAATACGCCAGAAAAATAGAGCGACAGACCGTTTCCACTCTTCAACCTGATTTTCCTTTACAAATGCATGCAAATACGATGACATATCACATCTAGCGAATAACCCCAGTTTACTAAACAGCAGTCTACTGTCCATCACTTCCCACCAGTTTATTATTCACAAAAAAATGATTATTCTGAAGGTATTGTAGCGTGCACGGGGGAAGGCTGCAGCAGGGCTGCTAGGTGACGTCATCAAACACAAAAACATAAGCCCCATATATATGGCGTGAAATAGCTAGCAAAAATCTGTGGCGCAGAAACGCAGTTTGTAACTGTAAAACTAAGCTTGTAACTGTAAAATGGGAAAAAATACAATTACGGTTCTAATTTACACTTATGAAACTCAGTATACGCTTGGAGCACAGAGCACCCTGATATACTCACAGCAGAACAGCCTCCATTCACAAAACCTATAGCAACGCGATCATTAACGAGGGAGCACAGAGCACCCGATATACTCACAGCAGAACAGCCTCCATTCACAAAACCTATAGCAACGCGATCATTAACGAGGGAGCGCAGAGCACCCCGATATACTCACAGCAGAACAGCCTCCATTCACAAAACCTATAGCAACGCGATCATTAACGAGGGGAGCGCAGAGCACCCGATATACTCACAGCAGAACAGCCTCCATTCACAAAACCTATAGCAACGCGATCATTAACGAGGGAGCACAGAGCACCCGATATACTCACAGCAGAACAGCCTCCATTCACAAAACCTATAGCAACGCGATCATTAACGAGGGGAGCGCAGAGCACCCCGATATACTCACAGCAGAACAGCCTCCATTCACAAAACCTATAGCAACGCGATCATTAACGAGGGGAGCGCAGAGCACCCCGATATACTCACAGCAGAACAGCCTCCATTCACAAAACCTATAGCAACGCGATCATTAACGAGGGGAGCACAGAGCACCCCGATATACTCACAGCAGAACAGCCTCCATTCACAAAAGCGCTGTGTGATGGGGGTCCACTATGAAAGGCGCTATATAAAAATAAAGATTCTTCTCATTACATATTCAGGCAGCGCCGCTTCAGTCGTTGAGATTGGAATTCCTTCAGTTTGAATTGCCAGCTCACGCTGCTCAGGGTCAGTGCCGCTGTGTTGTTTGTATATTTTTGTCTGTAAAACCAGCCTTTTAAAGGATCCAGGTAAGGGGATTCATCATTTGATTGACGCGGGGAAAGAGACAAAAGAGAAGGGGGCGATCTAAAAATGAAAATAATGAAGACGATAAACAAACACAAAGTAGCGCCCTGCTACACATATATTTCTAAAGCCAAATCCATGTTAACTAACGTATTCACGTTGCTAATGATTAGCCTGTGTAATAAATAATCCATTCCTTACTCAAGTTTGCGATTTATTGTCTTAATGGATTCGAATTACATTAGCTGCGACAACTGATTTGGTTTAAACATAAATCCGTGATTATATGAATCTAACCAAAGAGTATTTTAGATTCTAACCAAAGCAAGAGTATTTTTTAATCAACAAAATGTGTTTATAAACTAGAGGAGCTTAACTTTTTCAGTAAATGAAGAGGCTTGCGAACACGAAGCATTATTTTATAACGTATTGTTATCTGTTAATACA
>JAGXEW010002552.1:0-10892 GCA_030684275.1 Acipenser oxyrinchus oxyrinchus | reverse complement strand
CTGTTGAATGCCATTGTGGGCTCTTATAGAGTGGAGACAGAGTCCTAGTGGTAGTTGCCTCAGCTGTGCTGTGAACGTGACCCAGACCTGCGTGAGGTGCAAATACCATTTCTAATAAATCATTCAGTTATAAGATACACTGTACCTGCACAAAGAGCAGAGGAACAATTGTTCATTTAACAATAATAATAACAATAATAATGATACTGAAACATAAGACACAAAATATTTCACAGATATACCCCACCTGATGACCCCTGCAAATGCTTCACCAAGCCCATTCCAGATGGTTGCCATGGGGAGGCAGCATTTTGGTCCTTGGAGTCAACATTGCTGCCTTTGTGTGTGCAGATGCGCCTGGCGAGACCGCCAGCATTACACCAGCCAACAACACCGGGCCAATAGGAATCCACATTACCTGGTGGAGGAAAAGCACTAAAAGATCATGTCCAGTGGTTAAAGAAAAGGGCTTGTAACCAGAAGGGCCCTGGTTCAAATCCTGGCTCACTCCTTGTGTGACCATGAGCAAGTCACTCAACCTCCTTGTGGTCCGTCTTTTGGGTGAGACGTTGTTGTAAGTGACTCTGCAGCTGATGCATAGTTCACACACACTAGTCCCTGTAAGTCGCCGTGGATAAAGGTACCTGCTAAACAAGCAAATAATAATAAACTCAAAATATATTACAGTGAAGCTACGTCTTGGTTGGACCCACCACTACTCTCATTTTACCTTGGGCGAAAGCCGAGTCCAATATTAGCATGAAATAAATACCAGGTACTCTAATGAGATACAAATCTAATTAGAGGTATTTTAACCGATACAAACATTGAAAGGTTTAGATTATAGAACAGTTCTGTGGTTTTAGTTATATGTTCCATATTAAATATGTTTTCTAAGTGGATATTAGATGTTCGAAATCAAAGCTAATTAACTCTAAATATGAATGCTATTGCAATAGTGTCTGTCCATTACTTTATTGCTACTTCTAAAAGTGTTTTTTGCTGATCTCCTAAACATAACGCCAATTAACTTGGCATTTTGATATGCTAACTACCTCATTAAAATATACGGTGAAATGCCAACAGCCCACAGGCTGGAGTTTGTAATGTAAGTTCTGGGTAAGAACTGGGTTCATGCCATTCTGGCATCACTGCTGTAGCCGCCAGAGGTTTAATTACAAGCAGAATGAAAGAGATATGGAGAGAGGAGAACACTGTGGGGGTTCTTCTTTGAAGTCGGAGGGCAGATAAATTACCCCAATGATTTGATTGTTGAGTAAATGCAAATTACAGAAAGGGATACAATAAGGAAGGACTGGTAGTATTTTGAATTAAATGTAGAGACAGCTACCACTTGGGAGTGCCATTTAGCTACATGCCATATCATTGAACAGTTCTCATAAAATGTATTAAGGGGTACTAAGATGAGCCAGTCGCAGCGCAAACATTTTGCATTTTCATGATGACGGTTCACAAAGTGGGCCCCCACCTTCACCCCCAAATAAAGAATGTGTTTCTACCAAAAAGCTTTTCATAATCATACAGTTCCTAGCTAAACTGGATATGTCTGTCTGACATTGAGGTGTCGGGTTTAAACATAAATAAATAAATAAAACGTACACACATACACTTATAGGGCTCAATGTATTTCAAATGTATAAATCATTATGCTTGAAATAACACTCATGTGTTTTGGGTAAGCTACACATTACATTATGTAAAAATATAAATCTGTATTGCAGGCCTATACAGTATACAGCTGCCACAGTCCCCTGAAAGGACCCAGAGGCAAGATTATGCAAGGGGTACAACAGTTTGACCACTGTAGGGATAGTTTGGCTTCTCTGGGTGACAGGCTCCAGGTCATCTTTTAAATCAGACAGCAGTTCAAGAAGTATGTGGCTGCCGAGCCTGAAACTGTGCTTAATTTAGTCTTCCTTTAAATCGAACAGGGTAATGTTCTTGCTGAAGACAATGTCTCCTTCTTGATGCAATCACAGCAACCATGGTTAGGGGATAGTGTTTTTCATACTGCTTTTTGAAGGTTTGCTAATTGCGACTGTTTAAAACGTGCTTTCAAAAGTTCTTAACAAATTGATCCAATTGTAAGTATTGCAATTGCTGGCAGCTTTAGTACATCTCAGTATAATATTTGAGAACCCTCCTTTGCACTAACTCCACCTCATTTTTGTGAATTTATGCAGGATCACCCATAATTACATATTCATCTAAGGCTGAACTGCAAAGAAGAACTGCTGCCGCAAAGCATTCTCTAAAAAGTCAGTAACAGCATTGTGCTTGTTTAGTACATTTCACCCAAGACTTCCGACTCGTTTGCAACTGGTTTGCGCTATTGCGACTTTAGTACATCTACCCCACAGTGCATAATTGTGGAAATAAAATACAGCAAATTGAAAAGATCTATGAAAAGGTGTAAATGTAAGAGGATTAAACATTTTTGAAAAATAGTTTGTTGTCTGAAATCTATGTCAATATAGGGTGCAGTTTGTGGATTTTCGTTTTAATTTAGCTATATATGCATATATTTACTGTAATAAAAAATAGGCCCAAAACAAACAAACAAACAAATAAATCAATAAATAAAACAAACCAATGTTAAGCTGATTCATGGAAAAGAAACACACACAGTTAATTAACACATTTTAATTTGTATCTTCAATGAAATAAATGAATAAATAAATAAAACTCCTAGCAGCTGTCTTCAAATCACTAATAATTGTAGTAGCTAGATTTGTATTTATTCTTTAATCTGCACTGTTATCTGCACTGTTATAATCAATTTAGGTCAAAATTACTGAGGGCAAGGTGTTGATTATGACCTCCCACTTTATACTTGGAAGGGTGAACATGGTCAACTGGACAACTAATGAAGCAAAAACATTAAAACAAGATGTCTTCTTGCCTCTAGAGGTCAGTAGACAGTTGCTCTACTTTTGTCAAATGGGATCTAGCTAATTACCATGTGATCATTATAAAGGTATCAATAAAGAGTCACACATTTTGGTACTGTTTTTTTAATACAATGTTTATTTTGTTTACCTGCATTTATTGAGAGTAAATGCATTTATTGCTTATTTAAATTGCACTTTATATAGTCTCCTTTGATCTTGTTGAAAGCTATTTAAAACATTTCACTTTCACATTCCAGTGTTATTTACCATGCTTATATGTCTCACAGAATTATCACAATTTAATGCCAGTCGTGCCAGAACAGAATTGCCATATCGATCTACATTTTATAGAGATACACCGCAGAAAATCATTATGCTAATCTTGTGCTGGGCTTCTTATTTCAACTGCTTAAACAGTTTTGACCATTGCTGAGGTCCTCTGAGAAATGATGCTGGTAATATCATGCCAAAATTACCTTATTACTGCTTTTATAAAGACTTTTATGAAGAATTTTCTTAGATGCTGTACACACACTGTCTGTGTTAATGAAACAATAAGAAAATGTTTCATCTCTTTGGTTCCTATCCATGTTCTTTGCATTTGTAATGATGGATTCTGTCTATGATTGAACTTCTGCAGCATACAGGCTGCAGCAGTGATGTCGTTTTCTCTCCTTGCTGAATAAAACAACAGCAAATGTAGCCCCTAGGTATCTTAGCAACCATTTATTTTAGAGCACTGTTAAGGTGGTTTAAAATAGTGGCGATTTACTCATAGATGGTAATGTATTACTGCATCGATGGCATCACTCCTTGCAGTTAATACACCTCAGTATATCCTGTGAAACATGCAATGAGTGTGTGTGTTTTGGTCACTGTTCTTCTTTGTGATCAGTAAACGTAAGGCATGTTGTAGAAAGCTTGAGTTCACTCATCTAAAAGCACTTTGCTGTAATTGCACTGTGAAGAACTATTTTTGGAACAGGTATTGCAGAGATCTGTAAAGGACTTCCAATGGTGGATCAAGCTGCTGGCTGTTGACGGTTCTATCTGCAGTCTACAACCCAATCTGCAAGCAGTGTACAATGGTACCTTTCTCCATCAAAGCAAGTTGGAGAGATCGATTTCTGCCACTGAACCTCTAGCTGAGGCTGACTGTCTCCCAACTCAAACCGTTTTAACCTGGGTTTCTGGAGCTCTGGAAAAATATGCCCTACTATTTTTTTTGCCATGATATCTATCAATACATTCTCTTCAGATAACACACATTCACTTATCAGCGTATTGCTGGTAGATATTGTAGTAGTTACTTAGTAAATTCATGTGTACTTACACATAATTACACATGTATTTACTAAGTACAATGTATTTAATGTGTAAATCTTATTGCACGATCCATACCTAACCCTTTTTGTATACAATTGTCTATGTACATATATTGTGCAAAAAGATTTACACATCACATACATTGTAACATGTAAATACACAGTAATTAAAGACATTTGATGTAAAGTGATACCATTAACTGTTTTATAGAAACACATTATTATTATAAGTTCTGTTCTATAGTCTAGAATTGGGACTGAGATGAAATACAGATTTGACAGATACATGTCAGTCTTACTTCTTGTGGAAGAGTTATGCTTCAACCAAACCAGATTACTTGAATAAAATAAGAAACATTCCGCATTGATCGTCAGTCATTAAAAACCCAGTATCAGTGCTCACTGACTACCACATCAGAAAGATGCACAGAAATGACTGTCTAGCATTTCACTCCCTGTAATTCCATTAAATTCACTTGACTCTTAAGAACCAGCTACAGGAAATTACTTTCATTTCAAGGTTACTGCATTAAACCACTTACACATTCATGATTAATGATTTGTCATTGCGTACGATAGTTGATTACCATTCTGGGAAATCTTGGAAACATTTATTTAAATATTGTAAAAAATGCAGCTGTGTATTCTTTGCAAAGCTTAAAATCTACTTTAGTATGCATGTCTTTTGTAAGATTTCTCCTAATTGTTTTATTCTTCTACTATTCCACTATTATGAAGGCCCTACCTATATATGTAGTCATGAGGAATTCAGATTTTACAGCATCATGTAAGCTGCTGGCTCAACCAGGAAAAAAAGCACTGCAATACATTTGTTAAAATGTGCTCTAAACTAAATGTTATTTTATTTCTAGGTGATGTACAGTTAACAACTTATCATCTGTCATAATGGTAATAATAAGTTCAATGGGTAATTGGAAAGTTTAATTTACAATTTGATTGACTGACTCTAACAAATAAGAACTTTCTAAAATTGGTGTCCAGTGGCATTAGTATCTTTACTGTGGATAAATAGAGTCATAATTATATATTCAATTTAGTTCTGTTTCTTTGTTGTGCGATGAGCCATTTATCAGCTTACTTGGTAATCTCATCTGACAGCGTTTGATAGTACTGGCCGTAAGGCATATAACGAATACATTTTATGTTGAGATCCATGTTATTTTCTGAAACACTAATAGTCATATTGAACACTGGTCAATGCAGTGACCAAAAAAATACAATTTAATGATTATGGAGTCTAAGCTAAATCCCTTTCATTGAAGTTAGCAATGATTCTAGTTGACATTAGATCATAATTATTGGTAGGAATTAGAACCTACTTAGATAGTTCAAACTAACAGTGCAAAGGGACACGATGAACCAACATTTGGCTGTATAACTATTTCGTATTGACAGCACACTGTTCTCAACTTTCCAGGCTTAATAAGAGTGACCGAGATTAATGCATTATGCTTAACAGTCAGTGTGTTGGTCTCATCTGAGTAACATAAAACTCATTTATCTTCTCAAATGACACCTGGCTCTTTTACCATATCAGATCATTGGTCCTTGAACCTGCAGACCCAGGTACAATCTTTGTATTAGATATGGGGCGCTGACCTACTGTCTTATCAGTTGACATGAAAAGTCACTTTGTGGCCTGTGATGTCAATTTATTAGAGGAATATACTTTGTGCTCTGTCCATTTAATGCATGTTTTATGTAGATCAAGGTAAATCTTCAATTAGTTACAAACTTTGTTGTGGTAAAGGTGGGACTGTAGAGGAAAGACAGGTTTTCTTACTTGTATTATGTGTCCGAGTAACAGTCTATGGCTTGAAGTGCTGTGCAGTTTCAGTGCAGAATCGTTCATGAATTTTTAATGCTAATATGAAACAGTAGAACTTTGTTTAGAGTCTTTCTTGTTAAGTACTATAGTGTCGATACTGCTGATTCTGTCCCAAAGGACTTGCCAGTGCAAAACACTGAGGAACCCGAACTCCAATGGGGAAATTGAAGCTATTGGAGATTTACTGCTCTGATACAAGTGTTCAAACGCAGAATTGCTCTTCAGGGAAAAAAGATGTTTGCCAAGTTCCTCAGTATGATGATCTTACAAATAGCCACTTCATCTGACTTGAAGTCTCTGAGAGAATAAATTACAAACAATGACGCTTCGTTTTTCTCTGACTCAGATCAATGTTGCCAGTTTGTCTTAGTGGTATCTTTCATACCGTACTGTCTATTTCATTAAATATACTTAATATGTGCAATTGCCTATGAAAAACAAATACTTCAAAACATAGCACTGTAAAACTAGGAAAGGAGACACATTTGCTTTCCAGGTTGTACTGCTGTCTGGGACCACCACTATTCTTATGAAATAATCAAATATACTGCATGTCAATCTTACAGATGCAGCTGGTGCAAAATCATTGAACACAGTGAGTCACAGCTACGTAAGCTGACACTATATTTATACATTAGCTATCAACAATCCATAGGCCTGTAAATATTTCTATGCAAATGTACAGCAGTGTCTGCATAGACAATGATATGAAGTATAACTGTATGATAAGTGCACATTTTTGGAGCGTTTCTGCATCTTTCATTGCTTACTAATGAGGTTTCGTGATGTAGGTAGATTTCCTTAAATATGCAGATGGTCTTGAACAATACATGGCAGTAAAGAACATTTTTGAATCACAAATGGTAGGTTAAATTCATTTTAATTTATAATTAACAGAATCTGAATGAAGTTCATATTCCATTTGCAACTGGATATATTTATTTTATTGATTTTTTTTAAAAAATGATAAAGCCTCAAGATTTGTAGTAGAAGGATTCGGTCGAACACAATTATGGATCCATAAATAATTATCTAACAATGTTATTAAAGGTGGCAGCAATTAACATTTATTACAATATAATATAAATAACCGAAGAGTTAAAAAAAAATGTTTTGGTAGGATTTCATTTATTAAAAATGTCACATCTAACTGCTATGGACCATGCTTTGCAGAGTTTAATACTTCCAAAACAATGATTAAAGGAACAATATGTACATATAAATCTCTAGGCCTAAAGGGATGACCTTATTGCAGTAGTCAGCTTTATCACAGCAAAGGTCAGAGGTTTATCATAGCAAATATCAGTTAATGTCAAACACTAGCTTGATTGATTTGTTTGACATCTTCGTCCCAGGGTGTTGGTGCTTTAGAGAACTGTTTTAAGCAGTTTGGTTTTAACAACAGTTACCATTTGTTGCCAAGGGGAGGATATATTATGTAAGATTGTTTCTTAAGCACAAGCAAGCTGCTACTGTACACACTTTGGTAAGGGGGGATTATATGTTAAAGCTTTCCATAAGATCACCATCTTGAGTGAAAGATTCACTGTTATCACAATATTGCAATAGACCACTTACAGTACACTACCACTGCAGAAGACTTTTTTTTGTGTAGGATCTCCGACTGATTTTGAACAGAGACAAGAAAGAAAAACGATACTGCAGTAAAAGTAAATGCTGACTGTGGTTTGTCTGTATTACAAGGCCTGTACATCACCATAACACTGAAAGACCATTTTTGCACATACAATATGCCTGTTGCCCCTGGCAACTTCTTCAGACCTCCAGATTCCCATATAGAGAACCATGTAAATGAAAGGACTTTGATATCAGATGGTCGTCGTGACCATTTACATGATCACACACTGGAAGCATGCTCTGCTGTTGGATTCTTTTATCCTGATCATGATATTAAAAGGTACCTTTGTCAGAGGAAATAGATTGCAATTCATACTGAATCTGAAAGTGTTTGCTAGAGTTTATCAAGAGCAGGATTCATATTCAGGGCAAAGAGAAACAGTCCTGAGCTTGAGCTCAAAAGTGTAGATTTTATTTTTTTTATTGAGGATGCAGGTGATAAATGATGTACATATTTACAAAAAATAAAGAATCATCCAGAAGTCCTCTGTGAGCATCGGGTCTGATGTTGTTTCCTGGGGACCAAGAACCGTGGTTACATGATCACAAATAAAATAAGCTAGCAAAACATCTCCACACACAGCATTTAACAAACAAGGCATATCCTTCCCTTTAAACTTGCATAAACAGTCTGGCCTTCCTTTCAAATAGTGTGGTTCAAATTGCACGTACAAATGCTGTGAAAGAAAAATAAAACTACATTTCAATATTAAATGTGTTTAAAATCCTATTATGTGTGCTCAGTATTATGCTCTAGTGATGTTTCTGTCTCACCCACAGGTGCATTAAGTTACTAGATTAGGGAGTAAGCATGGTAAATGATATTATATGGTTATATATATATATATATATATATATATATATATATATATATATATATATATATATATATAAATAGCAGGAAAATGTAGTTTAACAGATTAATAACAGAGCTACAATTAAATCTAAATAAGCAAGAAACCCAATTATATATTCTCCAAAGGGGCTCTTGTTATTTATATTCAGAAACAACACCCCCAGGTGACAAGGCCTGTATTTATAAACTCTCTGACTCATACTATACAAAATACAAAATAGCCTGCAGCCATATGACAGTGTCTGCATTTAGAAAAGGAGATAAAACCAGTTACAAAATTGCTTTAAAAATGTGTTTAACCCTTGTAGTCCTGGTGGGACCTCAAGCTCCCTCCTTATCTTGGTTGTGTATTATTATTATTATTATTATTATTATTATTATTATTATTATTATTAATAATTTATTTTTTGGCAGATGTCTTGGATAAAGGTGTCTGCCAAATAAATGCATAATAATAATAATAATAATAATAATAATAATAATAATAATAATAATAATATGTATGTTAACATATGCCATTGGAAATCAAGTTGGAACCTCACGGGACTCCAAGGTCCCAGTTTAAGGTAGCTTATAAATATATGTTAAAAAAAAAAAAAAAATGCTGTCCTGTCCTGAAGGGTTAATCTGTGTTTATTTTCTGTGCCTAGTAGGCTAGGTATAAAGGTTTTCTGAGGTGATGCAATGTAAAAATCAGGCAGCAGACCGCTGAAATTGTTTAATGTCTACAACAATAACAATGGAGCACTCGGCTGTACTCGACATGCTTTTGAAAATGCTTTGTTGGTTTTCAGTAGATTTCAGTAATGGCAGACTGCAATTCTTATTGTGATTCAGACTAAAGAGGAAATAATAATACCTACTTCTATACAGTATTTGTTATCGAAACATCAAGTATTATTTTATGACACACTGTCGAGCGTTTTCTTAGCATTTGGTTATTTAGGTTAAAAACCTGGTAAGCGGTTACACTAAAAATCCATGAAATGGCACACTATTGCATAATTTATACACAGTACTTGTACCTTCAGGTTTCCTCTGAAGATAGTCCACCCCAGCACATGAAAGGTTACCTTTGATAGCATAGCCTGTAAGCTCCAGGGCTTCTCAAAGCCATCCCTGCCTCTCCAGCTGGTTTCTTGCTTAGGGGACAGGTTGGTGCCAGTGTACTTTGCTGTACTCTCTGATAAAATAGCATACATTACTCACATCAAAAGCTTAAAATAAAAATACATCCTGTACCACCAATCCAATAAACTACATACAGTGTGCTTGAAAACTGCTTTCCTTTTTTGGTAATTAGGTATACTGAACCACAGGTGATATGATTCTAAAATAGTATTGGATAACATGTTATAATGCTCCTTCTTTTTTTATATAGACTTAATCACAGCAATTCCTGTAATGTGTGGCACTGCGCCTTTATTGGATATTTTGCCTGTGGTGCAATTTTCATAATTGAATTCATGATTTTATTGGTCATTCTTCGGTCAGTAAAACAATGTGACCCCCTGAACACAAGAAAGAAGTAGAACAATAAATAATTCTGGAACCCAGACTTCTAATGCCTTCTGATTCCAACTCCACAGAGACAGTGTATTGTTTAATGCGACAATTTTATTGTAAAATTCCACAGTTGAGTGCAATTCCTCGTGAAAAGGTTTTGAAGTACATACAGTATATATTGAAGAACTGAACAATCATTAATCAGTTTCTTCTTTGTCAACAACTCAAGAGCAAAACATATCATTCAGTTATTACTGAAAACATTACCCCCAAGAGATTTATGTGAGATATGTCTTATACTTGATGGACCTAGAACATCTGTAAATTATTATTTACATGTGATCCAAGTTGAGTAGTTGAAGCCAATTCAATTTAGAAATGAAAAGGCTTTTTTTTGTTCAATGACAATATAAGCCAGTAAATAAAATCAGAATTCCATTAGATTTGGCACTGCAGGATCTGATGCAGCTAAACCCACATATTCTGAGAGAATGCTACTTGTGGTAGGTCAGCCAGATTGGAATTAATTAATCAATTATTCTAACCCACAATTGCGGAACAAAAATATTTATTTTGGGTTACACATTTATATTTTCCCACTCAGAAGACTGCCCCAGACTGTCAGGCAGAATGCTGGAAAGTGGCAAACAGTAATATCTTACACAAAACAAGCAATGCCAGAGATATTATCATTTCGTCCTCCACTATTGGTGGATCTTGACCCCTCCCCCAGGCCATGCACAGAAGTCATTAACAGCTAAATAAAGTAAATCAATGGTTTTGATTGGCTAAAGAAAAAGAAAAAA
>JAGXEW010002551.1:0-10917 GCA_030684275.1 Acipenser oxyrinchus oxyrinchus | reverse complement strand
TACAGTACTGTGCAAAAGTTTTAGGCAGGTGTGAAAAATGCTGTAAAGTAAGAATGCTTTCAAAAATAGACATGTTAATAGATTATATTTATCAATTAACTAAATGCAAAGTGAGTGAACAGAAGAAAAATCTAAATCAAATCCATATTTGGTGTGACAACCCTTTGCCTTCAAAACAGCATCAATTCTTCTAGGTACACTTGTACAAACTCAGGGATTTTGTAGGCATATAGTCAGGTGTATGATTAAACAATTATACCAAACAGGTGCTAATGATCATCAATTCAATATGTAGGTTGAAACACAATCATTAACTGAAACAGAAACAGCTGTATAGGAGGAATAAAACTGGGTGAGGAACAGCCAAACTCAGCTAACAAGGAGAGGTTGCTGAAGACAGTTTACTGTCAAAAGTCATACACCATTTCAAGACTGAGCACAGCAACAAGACACAAGGTAGTTATACTGCATCAGCAAGGTCTCTCCCAGGCAGAAATTTCAAGGCAGACAGGGGTTTCCAGATGTGCTGTCCAAGCTCTTTGAAGAAGCACAAAGAAACGGGCAACGTTGAGGACCGTAGACGCAGTGGTCGGCCAAGGAAACTTACTGCAGCAGATGAAAGACACATCATGCTTACTTCCCTTCGCAATCGGAAGATGTCCAGCAGTGCCATCAGCTCAGAACTGGCAGAAAACAGTGGGACCCTGGTACACCCATCTACTGTCCGGAGAAGTCTGGTCAGAAGTGGCCTTCATGGAAGACTTGCGGCCAAAAAGCCATACCTCCGACGTGGAAACAAGGCCAAGCTTACTCAACTATGCACGAAAACACAGGAACTGGGGTGCAGAAAAATGGCAGCAGGTGCTCTGGACTGATGAGTCAAAATTTGAAATATTTGGCTGTAGCAGAAGGCAGTTTGTTCGTCGAAGGGCTGGAGAGCGTATACGAATGAGTGTCTGCAGGCAACAGTGAAGCATGGTGGAGGTTCCTTGCAAGTTTGGGGCTGCATTTCTGCAAATGGAGTTGGGGATTTGGTCAGAATTAATGGTCTCCTCAATGCTGAGAAGTACAGGCAGATACTTATCCATCATGCAATACCATCAGGGAGGCATCTGATTGGCCCCAAATTTATTCTGCAGCATGACAACGACCCCAAACATACATTGAAAGTCATTAAGAACTATCTTCAGCGAAGAAGAACAAGAAGTCCTGGAAGTGATGGTATGGCCCCACAGAGCCCTGATCTCAACATCATCGAGTCTGTCTGGGATTACATGAAGAGAGAGAAGCAACTGAGGCTGCCTAAATCCACAGAAGAACTGTGGTTAGTTCTCCAAGATGTTTGGGCCAACCTACCTGCCGAAGTTCCTTCAAAACTGTGTGCAAGTGTACCTAGAAGAATTGATGCTTGATGCTGTTTTGAAGGCAAAGGGTGGTCACACCAAATATGGATTTGATTTAGATTTTTCTTCTGTTCACTCACTTTGCATTTAGTTAATTGATAAATATAATCTATTAACATGTCTATTTTTGAAAGCATTCTTACTTTACAGCATTTTTTCACACCTGCCTAAAACTTTTGCACAGTACTGTATGTCCTAAATACTGCCTCCCAACTCATCCCTCAGTAACGACAATCACCTTTAAAAGCCTAGTACTCCTGTTACAACAATACAGGTTGTAATATTCAGCATGCTTGGTATCATTCTTCGTTGTGTGTCCCCAGTATTGTTTTTTGTGACGCCAGTCACATAAAGAGGTAGCTGGTGACATGCTGACAGTTGTAAAACCTGTTTTTCTGGAACCAGTTACCCCAGTTAATGTCATGCTTGAGGGTATTATGCTTTTAGATTCCAACCCTGGGAATATCAATTACCTGTCAATGGCGTCACACTGGTATAGCTGCTTCAGAGCTTCTAAAATGAACCTCTCCTCAGGACTGTCCAGGTATGGAAACCTTAAGAGATAAACAAGACTCCATGATACTGGCTGAACAACATAGAAAAGGGACCTCACAAAACATTATAATTTACAAAATATAAAACTGCTGAACAGAAAATAAAAACAACAGGTAGATGCCAGTTAAAATTGCTGCAGCAAAATTACAGAACAGCCTGTCCTCAAATGAGGACAATGGCACTTAACGGGTTAATCAGCTATCGGGTAGTCATTCTGTATAGTTACTTAATGTTGAAATAGTTAATTGGTAATTTCATTGTAAACATCCATCAATAAATAACAATGATTAATAACAAGAGACGTATTACCAAGCTGTAAACCTGGTCACTTAACATCTGTGCTGCTTAATGGTGTCACTACCTGGTAAGCGCAGGTGACCACTAGAATTTCTAACCTATTATTAGTGCTATTAAAACGGCCTCTTTGTTTACCTGATGACGTCATGGACCCCAAGGCACTTCAGGGTGAGGATGACGGAAGTCAGGCTGGTTCTCTGGATCTCCGGAATGGTGTACTCCGGCATGCACTTCTCCCAGAACTCCCGGCTGTAGATCCGGAAGCACTTCCCAGCGCTCGTCCTTCCAGCCCTGCCTGCCCTCTGTTTCGCCTCAGTCCTTCGCGACAAACAACCGCGCAACAGCTTGCATTTATATCAACCTTACCTCAATGATCTGCTTCCAATAAAGTTCATAGTCAATTTAACAATTAACATTCAGGGTAACATACAAAGTAACGTCTTCAGCAGTATATGCAGATCTTTAAAGATATGTAAACGAAATGTTTTAGATCAACCACCCATCATATGAACTGCACAGCCCTTATTAATACTGTACACCTTAATCATTGAACAATAATAACTGAACAACCACTGGAGTGCAGTCACCTCCCAACCCAGGTCCCAGAACCACCATTATTAGTTTATTTAGCAGACGCCTTTATCCAAGGCGACTTACAGAGACTAGGGTGTGTGAACTATGCATCAGCTGCAGAGTCACTTACAATTACGTCTCACCCGAAAGACGGAGCACAAGGAGGCTAAGTGACTTGCTCAGGGTCACACACAATGAGTCAGTGGGTGAGGTGGGATTTGAACCGGGGACCTCCTAGTTACAAGCCCTTTTCCTTAACCACTGGACCACACAGCCTCACCATGCCACCTACTCCTTGGTTATGTTCAATTATTTATAGTATATGTACAATGTATAAAGCTACAGTCTGCAACAATTCTCAGACCCTGATAAAAACCACCTTGAAGACTGCCTAGTTATATTGCATTCCCATTGTGCAGGGCTTAGACCCTGCAATTCAAAGTGATATCTTCTACATAGTACATAAGTGCTTTGAAGTAGACAATGGTATGATGTGCTCGTAAAGTTGGCACAGACAGCTCAATGGCATTTTCTCATTTTTCAGCCTCATTCGGTACTTTATTACCATTTTCAATTAGAAAGTCACACAGCAGCGATCTTACAAACCAGGTGAGCTTTGGACTAAGCCAGTCATGCTTTGCAGACCAAAAGATACTTCTGTTCTGTACACTGTGAATGAAGCCTGTTCAGGTACCAAAAAAATAATAAAACCTGCCTCGTTACAAACAAAAAACTTACTTTGAAATCGGCACCACTTCCAGAATATCCAGACCCACCCTTGAATTATGGTTCAGCTGCTTCACAAATCCACTGTCAACAATGTACCTGCACAGAATAGAACAGAACTGAAAATCCTGAGGGACGACGCAGTTTATACCAGGATTTCAATCCCACACTCACTGGGCTAGGGGGAAGCTATTACAAACAATTCAATTATGTTACCTGATTCCATTTACAGTTAGAGATGTTGCAGCAATATTCGTGGAAATCACACATTTTCTGATGCCAGCTGGAGGAGGTTGAAATATTTGCCTTTGTTGATCTATTAAGAATAAACAGACATTAATATTTCAGAAGCATGCAATGACAATGTGTGCCAAAGAAGTCCCAGCGGGTATACTTCATTTATGATGTAGCACTTTGTACTACAGAGGTGCATGAGTGGCTACTGGAGGCTGTGTGGTCCAGTGGTTAAAGAAAAGGGCTTGTAACCAGGAGATCCCCGGTTCAAATCCCACCTCAGCCACTGACTCATTGTGTGACCCTGAGCAAGTCACTTAACCTCCTTGTGCTCCGTATTTCGGGAGAGACGTAATTGTAAGTGACTCTGCAGCTGATGCATAGTTCACACACCCTAGTCTCTAAGTCGCCTTGGATAAAGGCGTCTGCTAAATAAATAAATAACAATAATAATACTGCCCACAAATACAAAAACATCCTTTCTGATTTCTGATAAGTGGCCGCCACAATTTCCAAAGACAATCATAGATATTTGTCTTTTAAAAATGTCTCCCTCGGAGAAATGTACGTACAGTATATGCATTGTTTTCTGATATTATCTACTTTAGAATTGTAATCGCAAATATGTCTATCAGATACATTACCAGTGGGCATGGATCCATATAATGGGAGTATCAGGAGTCCTTTAACTGACCGGTCTTCAATATCATACCGATAATCTATGGATTCAGCCTTCTCATAGAGTGCATCACAAGCTTTCTCAATTTCCGCTTGACCTGCAAAAAAAAAAAAAAACAGTGAGATGATTGCAGAATTGTTCAACTAACCACTAACAAGCATGGGACCAAAAACAGACATTTCTGATACAACAAACTAAACAAGTACTATTTTAGACAATCTTAAAACTGCCTGCAATGTTTGTCTTAGGTACGTTGTCTCTGCGGTTGCAAATGGAAGCATTTTAGCAGCGATCATACTTTTTAACACAATGGACAGCACAGATATATGAAGAGCAGCTAGGATGTAAATGGGAGCTTTTCCTTGGTTACAGTAACAGGGAAGTGAAGTTCAGCAAAAGCCTTGTATTTGATTACTGCAAGCTCTAATCAATACTGTATGTGTTTGGCTGCATTCACCAGTTGACGACCCAGAGCATGTTAATTACAATATTGAAGCAGTAGTGATATGAAACTGCAGGAATATGTAAAACGCAATATACAGCATTGGAATACATCATACAGTATTGCTTAAACACTCGCGCCTAACTGGGCCGTAACCTTACAGAAGCACAAGCATATTGTATATTACGGAAGTGCATTTACACAAGCTTTGTTATTCTGTCATTTGGATGGGAGCCAGGTTACAGATCGATGTAACCTCTGTGGTTTTCCAGGCCAAGATTTATGTGCAAATGGTCTGTAAAAAAAAACAAAAAACGGTCTGTTTTCCCTCGCAGTAGCTGCTCATAACTAACAGACACCAGCGTTGGTGTAAGGCTGCGAGAAGCCACCCCTTGATAAGAAGCTTACCTGTAAGAAACATGAGGATATCCCCAGCTGGCTCATTCGTGTGGACGTCAAGGGCAACCTTCACAACCTGAATGAAAAACAAACACAAGTTTGCGTTCATGTTCTGTACTGCAATACGACCATCATTTTGGGCTTAATCAAAAAACATTCTTATCCAACATACTGCATCCTCTGAGCAACAGGGCTACATTTCTATGGCTATAACATGTTCATGTCTGCAGTCTTTACTGTATATATCGTTTACCATACTCCCATGTGATAATCTTGTGTGCCTGTGCTTAAACCATGGGATACTGCAGTCCAAATCTTTAGAGGCTATATGAGTTTAAAGCAGCTAACCAAGGCTTTTAAAATATATTTTGTATAGCTCTTATTTAATAACATCATCACTGGGCTCTCTTTTCTTGAAGAGCTTTTGGTTCTTAGCTTAGTATGTAGGTATATCAAATACAACCCTATACTGTAGATATTAGTTGATGCTTACTAGTTCCAGATCTCCTCATGTGCTTTAATTTAAACTTACACCGATGGTCAAGGTGCATTAAAATCGTCATCTAAAAAGCTTTCGTCCAATTTCTCTGCTTTATCATTGGTCCCGTTGCATATGCTATAGTTATTGATGTCAAAGGCTCTGTTTATATCCCGGTTTCCCCCTAACCTCAAAGAGCAGTGCTTTACCTCTTTCACATAAACAGAGCTCTCTCTGTCTTTTGGGCCAATCAGATTGCAGAATATCTCAGTGACAGGATAGGTCCTCCCGGGTATAGTGCAGACAGGGCAGTCCTCGAGGAACTCGGAGAGTTTCTCTGTCTCCAGCGTGGCTGACATCACCACCACTTTGAGAGGGGCCTGCCTGTCTCCTCGCTGCTTCTTCTGGAACAGCTTCTTCAGTAAACCGAACAGAATGTCCTGAAAGAGAACCCCCGTCTCACAACCTACTCGTAATGAGCCCGTTCCCAAGGTCCAGCCCCAATCAAAAACTAAACTGAATATGGTACATGCAAGCAGAATATTCATGCGAAGGAACTAAAGGCTCCATCTCCCAGCAGCCTTTGTCTAGTCCTCCCATGTTTCCGAGCAAACCAGAGGCAAACTAAAAACCCAAGCTTAAAAACATTCTCTCATATAAGCAATCAAAATACAGATTCCCAATAAGGTGTGGTTCTTTCTTCACAACAAAATTCTGCATATCGATATAGGAGGCTGTGTGGTCCAGTGGTTAAAGAAAAGGGCTTGTAACCAGGAGGTCCCCGGTTCAAATCCCACCTCAGCCACTGACTCATTGTGTGACCCTGAGCAAGTCACTTAACCTCTCCTTTCAGGTGAGACGTAATTGTAAGTGACTCTGCAGCTGATGCATAGTTCACACACCCTAGTCTCTGTAAGTCACCTTGGATAAAGGCATCTGCTAAATAAACAAATAATAATAAAAAATTATTTTTCAGCAATACTTTCATTAAAATGACATTACTACATCCTGATTGAGTGATTCTCTCCCCTCACCGTGTTCAGGCTCCTCTCATGAGCCTCATCCAGAATGACAACGCTGTACCTGCTCAGACTGGCATCGGTGAGAATTTCCCTCAGGAGACAGCCATCTGTCATGTACTTGATAGCTGTGTCCTAAAGGAAGTATGAGATGCAGTTCTGTTTCAGTTAAAGGGGCTACACACATGAAAACGAGGAATGTCTGTAATGGTGTCTTTGTAATATCCTGCATTTTGTGGCCCCAACATAAATAAGAGATTATTGTTTTTTTATTATTATAATTATACAGTCAGCACTCGGATATCCGTTTCCCAGATACACGTCAGTTGCGTTTTACTCCCCTTGTATTAAGAATAAAATCAATCCCCATTATATATATGTAACAAATGAATGCACTTACCCGTCACACGCGATTTCCGACTCCGTCACCAGTTTTCTGATACAAAGCTCATCTCTTCAATGTTGCAATTTATTTAATTAACCGTCACAGCCCACGTTTTTCTTTTTTTTTTCTCTCGCATGCCAAATCAGTCTGCACAATCTTTACTGTGCAGTTACACAGCGCTTCCTCCAATTTCACATGATGAAAATGCAGCAAAAACCAAGCGAATGAGACCAGCTACTGTAATGTAAAACAGTTAATCATTAAACAGTTTTAGATTCTGTGATTATTATTATTTTTTTTAATCTGTGATCTTTAGTTGCTTTTGTGCATTTTCATTTGCAAGTGAACTGTGACATTAGGGCCTCATCGAGCACTATATTCTGCACTTGTGAATACTGACTTTGCATACTGTTAATTTCTGGAAACTGTGTTGTTTTTTTAATCTTTTACTAAATTGCATTGCCTTTTACGTTTTATGGAGTTCTGTGCATGGGTAATATTTAGATTTCATTTTGCCGTTAATGGGGAATTTGACATACTGCTACAATACGTACCGGATTTAAAAGTTTGTACTGTACCAACAAAACCAACTACAGTACATCTAAATGGAGGCCTACTTATTTTAAAACACAGTCCTTTCAGTTTTGACATTGTAGCTTTTTTGTGTTCCCTGAAAAACAGACAAGGGTTGGAACGGGCCAAAATGAAATAATCAGATATCTGTCACTGAAGTCCAAATTTTATGGAATCGGATATGTGAGTGCTGACTGTATCGATGTAGCTATAGTTATATCTATAGATGGATAGATAGAGATCGATATATATATATATATATATATATATATATATATATATATATATATATATATATATATATTACAAGAAATTATTGTTCAATAGAAAAAAAAATAATGTTGATATTAAAAAATGGACACCCAGATTATTACTTTTATTTCTATTTTCAGAGAAGGCCTTTTATAGGAAAGCCTAACCAGGCTCTTCTTTAAGTACAAATCTTTAAACCGTGATAAACTTTGGTCCCCAATGTGACTGCTGACCCTGTTGCTCTTTGCTCTCTCTGTGTATGCAAGAGCTGCACTCCGTGCTGGCTTACTAAGCGTACACTGCTGAAATAGTTGTCCATTAATTGGGGCATTCCATTAAAAATGAAACATCTGTTACATCGGTTAACTAGTCAAGAGAAGACCACTCACAAACCCAAGGCTTTTTGATGATCAAACTTCTGTATGCTACGATAGGCCCATTACCACAACAATGCTGGGCTCACACTTCATCGGGGACACACAGATGCCCATTTTCATTGTCTTTTTAAGGGTTCAATCCCTACTGGAAGCCGATGTGGCAAACGAGCTAATCAGACTTCAGGGTATAGTGAAGGAGCGCACCTTCAGCCACTGGCACACAGCTGATACGGAGTCTCATCAAACGTGTCTACAGCACTTACAGTTCCAAGTCTATCTGATTGAATACCTTGGAAGTGCAATCGTCAAACCGCACTTGGTAGCCCACTTCTCTTCCCAGGGGGCAGCCCATCTCCTCAGACACTCTCAGTGCTACTGAGATAGCTGCTACTCTTCGGGGCTGTGTGACACCGATCACCGCTCCTTTCCCAAACCCTACAGGGTAAAAATCAAAAAAGGCTGTTTGACACTAGATACTAGGCAACACTGAAATCCTGCTTTCAGGAATCAGACTATTGCTTTATTAATGGAACATGTCAGTCTGCACTGTGTAATCATATTGTATGAGTAAGGCATTTTCTAAAGCCTACAGTAGCTACTCAGATAAGCCTGGCTCTCACACTACCTGGTTATAATTTGTTAGCTTGTAAATATTAAATAATACAACTTATCCTGTGTTTATATAAGTTTACACCTTTTTTAATCCAGTGTTGTTTTTCCAGTGCTCTAACCCAATAAAACAGCACAGTTGTATTAATTTTACTTTTAAAGTCTACGGTTATATTATATATATATATATATATATATATATATATATATATATATATATATATATATATATATATATATATATATATATATATATATATATATATATATATATATATATATATATATATATATATATATATATATACATACATACACAGTACTGTGCAAAAGTTTTAGGCAGGTGTGAAAAAATGCTGTAAAGTAAGAATGCTTTCAAAAATAGACATGTTAATAGTTTATATTTATCAATTAACAAAATGCAAAGTGAGTGAACAGAAGAAAAATCTAAATCAAATCAATATTTGGTGTGACCACCCTTTGCCTTCAAAACAGCATCAATTCTTCTAGGTACACTTGCACACAGTTTTTGAAGGAACTCGGCAGGTAGGTTGGCCCAAACATCTTGGAGAACTAACCACAGTTCTTCTGTGGATTTAGGCAGCCTCAGTTGCTTCTCTCTCTTCATGTAATCCCAGACAGACTCGATGATGTTGAGATCAGGGCTCTGTGGGGCCATACCATCACTTCCAGGACTCCTTGTTCTTCTTTACGCTGAAGATAGTTCTTAATGACTTTCGCTGTATGTTTGGGGTCATTGTCATGCTGCAGAATAAATTTGGGGCCAATCAGATGCCTCCCTGATGGTATTGCATGATGGATAAGTATCTGCCTGTACTTCTCAGCATTGAGGAGACCATTAATTCTGACCAAATCCCCAACTCCATTTGCAGAAATGCAGCCCCAAACTTGCAAGGAATCTCCACCATGCTTCACTGTTGCCTGCAGACACTCATTCGTGTACCGCTCTCCAGCCCTTCGGCGAACAAACTGCCTTCTGCTACAGCGAAATATTTCAAATTTTGACTCATCAGTCCAGAGCACCTGCTGCCATTTTTCTGCACCCCAGTTCCTGTGTTTTCGTGCATAGTTGAGTCGCTTGGCCTTGTTTCCACGTCGGAGGTATGGCTTTTTGGCCGCAAGTCTTCCATGAAGGCCACTTCTGACCAGACTTCTCCGGACAGTAGATGGGTGTACCAGGGTCCCACTGTTTTCAGCCAATTCTGAGCTGATGGCACTGCTGGACATCTTCCGATTGCGAAGGGAAGTAAGCATGATGTGTCTTTCATCTGCTGCAGTAAGTTTCCTTGGCCGACCACTGCGTCTCACGGTCCTTAACGTTGCCCGTTTCTTTGTGCTTCTTCAAAGAGCTTGGACAGCACATCTGGAAACCCCTGTGTGCCTTGAAATTTCTGCCTGGGAGAGACCTTGCTGATGCAGTATAACTACCTTGTGTCTTGTTGCTGTGCTCAGTCTTGCCATGATGTATGACTTTTGACAGTAAACTGTCTTCAGCAACCTCACCTTGTTAGCTGAGTTTGGCTGTTCCTCACCCAGTTTTATTCCTCCTACACAGCTGTTTCTGTTTCAGTTAATGATTGTGTTTCAACCTACATATTGAATTGATGATCATTAGCACCTGTTTGGTATAATTGTTTAATCATACACCTGACTATATGCCTACAAAATCCCTGACTTTGTGCAAGTGTACCTAGAAGAATTGATGCTGTTTTGAAGGCAAAGGGTGGTCACACCAAATATGGATTTGATTTAGATTTTTCTTCTGTTTACTCACTTTGCATTTAGTTAATTGATAAATATAATCTATTAACATGTCGATTTTTGAAAGCATTCTTACTTTACAGCATTTTTTCACACTTGCCTAAAACTTTTGCACAGTACTGTATATATATATA
>JAGXEW010002550.1:0-10896 GCA_030684275.1 Acipenser oxyrinchus oxyrinchus | reverse complement strand
ACAGTACTGTGCAAAAGTTTTAGGCAGGTGTGAAAAATGCTGTAAAGTAAGAATGCTTTCAAAATAGACATGTTAATAGATTATATTTATCAATTAACTAAATGCAAAAGTGAGTGAACAGAAGAAAATCTAAATCAAATCCATATTTGGTGTGACCACCTTTGCCTTCAAAACAGCATCAATTCTTCTAGGTACACGTGCACAAAGTCAGGGATTTTGTAGGCATATAGTCAGGTGTATGATTAAACAATTATACCAAACAGGTGCTAATGATCATCAATTCAATATGTAGGTTGAAACACAATCATTAACTGAAACAGAAACAGCTGTGTGGGAGGAATAAAACTGGGTGAGGAACAGCCAAACTCAGCTAACAAGGTGAGGGTTGCTGAAGACAGTTTACTGTCAAAAGTCATACACCATGGCAAGACTGAGCACAGCAACAAGACAAAGGTAGTTATACTGCATCAGCAAGGTCTCTCCCAGGCAGAAATTTCAAGGCAGACAGGGGTTTCCAGATGTGCTGTCCAAGCTCTTTTGAAGAAGCACAAAAAGCGGGCAACGTTGAGGACCGTAGACGCAGTGGTGACCAAGGAAACTTACTGCAGCAGATGAAAGACACATCATGCTTACTTCCTTCGCAATCGGAAGATGTCCAGCAGTGCCATCAGCTCAGAACTGGCAGAAAGCAGTGGGACCCTGGTACACCCATCTACTGTCCGGAGAAGTCTGGTCAGAAGTGGCCTTCATGGAAGACTTGCGGCCAAAAGCCATACCTCCGGCGTGGAAACAAGGCCAAGCGACTCAACTATGCACGAAAACACAGGAACTGGGGTGCAGATAAATGGCAGCAGGTGCTCTGGACTGATGAGTCAAAATTTGAAATATTTTGCTGTAGCAGATGGCAGTTTGTTCGCGAAGGGCTGGAGGCGTACGAATGAGTGTCTGCAGGCAACAGTGAAGCATGGTGGAGGTTCCTTGCAAGTTTGGGGCTGCATTTCTGCAAATGGAGTTGGGGATTTGGTCAGAATTAATGGTCTCCTCAATGCTAAGAAGTACAGGCAGATACTTATCCATCATGCAATACCATCAGGGAGGCATCTGATTGGCTAAATTTATTCTGCAGCATGACAACGACCCCAAACATACAGCGAAAGTCATTAAGAACTATCTTCAGCGTAAAGAAGAACAAGGAGTCCTGGAAGTGATGGTATGGCCCCACAGAGCCCTGATCTCAACATCATCGAGTCTGTCTGGGATTACATGAAGAGAGAGAAGCAACTGAGGCTGCCTAAATCCACAGAAGAACTGTGGTTAGTTCTCCAAGATGTTTGGGCCAACCTACCTGCCGAGTTCCTTCAAAACTGTGTGCAAGTGTACCTAGAAGAATTGATGCTTGATGCTGTTTTGAAGGCAAAGGGTGGTCACACCAAATATGGATTTGATTTAGATTTTTCTTCTGTTCACTCACTTTGCATTTAGTTAATTGATAAATATAATCTATTAACATGTCTATTTTTGAAAGCATTCTTACTTTACAGCATTTTTTCACACCTGCCTAAAACTTTTGCACAGTACTGTATATCTGTGAAAAATGTGATGAAATCAAATATGTTGGAGAGACTGGAGCCACTTTATATAAAAGAATTCAGAACCACCTTTCATTAATTAGAAATAAAAAAATGAATGAACCAATAATACAGCACTTCACCAGTCAAGGACATGACATAAATGATGTAAAGTTTGTAGTATTAGAACAACTAAGATTAGACAATGCGACATATAGAAGAATAAAAGAAAGTAAATGGATAAATAGACTGAACACGATTATGCCAGGGACTCAACAGAAAAGAATGAACTAATTAACTTCAATAAATATATAACATTTAAATAAATAAACAAAATTCATTCAAAAGTTGTGCATGCTCATGCGCTGGGAGGCCAAAACAAGACTGATCCTCAGAGCCAGCATTGCATGATATAATAAAAATATAAGTTTATATAAAGTAATGTTAATTAGAATTAATACAGATTCAAAGATAGAAGTAGAAATGATGTCACAATATATAGAACACCATTACATCATGTAAGAATAAATCATGGATTTGAATGTAAACAATAACAAGTAGTTGTCATGCCGTCAAAAACCTATAAATACCTCCAATGTTTTGATTCAAACACATGCTCCCTTGAGAAAGATATGTACAACATATCGAAGCGTTATATATATACAGCTCTGGAAAAAATTAAGAGACCACTGCAAAATTATCAGTTTCTCTGGTTTTACTATTTATAGGTATGTGTTTGGGTAAAATGAACATTTTTGTTTTATTCTATAAACTACTGACAACATTTCTCCCAAATTCCAAATAAAAATATTAGAGCATTTATTTGCAGAAAATGACAACTGGTCAAAATAACAAAAGATGCAGTGTTGTCAGACCTCGAATAGCATAAAGAAAATAAGTTCATATTCATTTTTAAACAACACAATACTAATGTTTTAACTTAGGAAGAGTTCTGAAATCAATATTTGGTGGAATAACCCTGATTTTCAAGCACAGCTTTCATGCGTCTTGGCATGCTCTCCACCAGTCTTTCACATTGATGTTGGGTGACTTTATGCTACTCCTGGCGCAAAAATTCAAGCAGCTCGGCTTTGTTTGATGGCTTGTGACCATCCATCTTCCTCTTGATCACATTCCAGAGGTTTTCAATGGAAAACTTGCTTCCTTCTGCTCTGACAATGTTCCCCAACTCTGAGGATTGGTTTTTCCAGCAGGACAATGCTCCATGCCACGCAGCCAGGTCAATCAAGGTGTGGATGGAGGACCACCAGATCAAGACCCTGTCATGGCCAGCCCAATCTCCAGACCTGAACCCCATTGAAAACCTCTGGAATGTGATCAAGAGGAAGATGGATGGTCACAAGCCATCAAACAAAGCCGAGCTGCTTGAATTTTTGCCCAGGAGTGGCATAAAGTCACCCAACATCAATGTGAAAGACTGGTGGAGAGCATGCCAAGACGATGAAAGCTGTGCTTGAAAATCAGGTTATTCCACCAAATATTGATTTCTGAACTCTTCCTAAGTTAAAACATTAGTATTGTGTTGTTTAAAAATGAATATGAACTTATTTTCTGTGCTATTCGAGGTCTGACAACACTGCATCTTTTTGTTATTTGACCAGTTGTCATTTTCTGCAAATAAATGCTCTAAATGACAATATTTTTATTTGGAATTAGGGAGAAATGTTGTCAGTAGTTTATAGAATAAAACAAAAATGTTCATTTTACCCAAACACATACCTATAAATAGTAAAACCAGAGAAACTGATAATTTTGCAGTGGTCTCTTAATTTTTCCAGAGCTGTATATATTTTAGCTCAAAGAGCCAGCTGCCGCAAGTGTTTCCAAACTATTTTAGAAATATTGGGCAAAAGTTTAGAGTAAGTCATTATTAATGGGACTCTTTTGACCTTTTTATCTCTATTTTTATAATCTAGTAGATCATCTCTCTTTAGTTTATCCACTTTTCTTAACTCTGTCTCTATAATTCTTTCTTTGTATCCTTTTTTTAAGATGTGTTTTTAATATATTTCTTTGTTTTACATAGTCACTTTCTTTTGAGCATATTCTTTGTATTCTTATTCCTAGACCCTTTGGGATTGCCCTTTTAGTGTGTATTGGATGTGCAGAGGACATGTGTAAATACTGGTGCATGTCAGTAGGTTTACAGAAGAGGTCAGTCTCAATTGAACCTTCTTCAAGTTTTACTATGGTATCTAAAAATTCTATTTCTTTTCTTGTCCATCGAAGGTCCACCTTAATATTACTGTGTATTTCATTTACCATTTTATGAAACTGGAAAAGAGATTCTTCTCCATGTGTCCAAACCCCAAAAATATCATCTACAAACCGAATGTATTCTAAAGGGTCTCTTTCCGATTTTCTAAATAATTGTTCTTTCCATTTCCCCATGTATGTACTGGCAAAATGCATTCCTAATTTAGATCCTATTGCTGTACCATCGTTTTGTTTGTAATTCTTATTAACAAATGTAAAATAACTGTTTTCTAAAACTACATTGATCATGTTCAGCACCCCTGCTGTTGGCATTGATTTATCTAGTCTATTATCTAGTGCTTTTTGACAAGCTTCTAAAGTTTCTTTACGAGGGACACTTGGGTACAAGGATTTTACGTCCATGCAAAATAAAATTGTATTCTCTGGAAGGTTGTGTTTTAGTGATTCAAGTCTTTTTAAAAATTGTGTTGTATCCTTAACATAGCTTGGTAATTTCTCAACGTGCAACCTAAGTTGTTTTTCTGCTATTTCAGCTATTATGTGTGTTGGAGTATCAATTGTACTGACTATCATTCGCATAGGGTGATTTTCTTTGTGCATTTTAGGATTTCCTCTTCTTCATATGTATCTGTATTATTTAATTCACATTCTACATATTTCATATAGTCATCTGTGTTCATTATAACTATTCCTGAGCCTTTATCTGCTGGTCTTATCATTATATCATCTAATCATTTAACAAGCTGATGTTAGGGGAGCACTGCTGTTGATGTCCTGAGATAAGATGTTAAACAGAGGTACTGTCTATTTGGAGACATAGAAGATCCATTTCAAGTTTACTTCCTCACCCCATGTCACAAGAAAGGTTGATTGTGTTTTACACTAGACTCCATCTTTCATTTAAACTTATTTAACTTTTATATATATATATATATATATATATATATATATATATATATATATATATATATATATATATATATTCTTTTAATTGTCTCAATCCTAAAATCCTAGGTGATACCTTTGGCCATAGCTCTGTGTAATGGTACATTATTCATCCCAACGAAGGTCATTATCAAAGAAATGTGGAAGTTTAAATCTGATAGATGTTAATCAAAGCACAGAAGAAAAATAAATGTCAATTAAAACAGGTTAACGTTATCTTTTTTTATTTTAGTCTGAGGTTAATTATCAAGCTAAGCTTTGAGGACTCAACACCCCCTCCCTCCCCTCCATGTCTTTTTTTTTCCATCTGGCTGTTCTCCAGAAGAACTCTATTTTTGCTTCTTAAGGCAAAACTAATGTTTTCATTTCTGTATGCCAGATTGCAAAGCAAGTCATCTGTGGTTGATGTGCCCAGCAGGGAGAATCACACACCCAGAGTGGCTTTTGTTTAAATGAAAGATGGAGTCTAGTGTAAAACACAATCAACCTTTCTTGTGACATGGGATGAGGAAGTAAACTTGCAATGGATCTTCTATGTCTCCAAATAGACAGTACCTCTGTTTAACATCTTATCTCTGGACATCAACAGCGCAGTGCTCCCTAACATCAGCTTGTTCATCGATTTGCTAGCTTTTACACTGCAAAATCCTGGCAACCAAAACAAACCAGTAATAAAAAACACAATGATTCTTTAAGCTTCATGGGTAATGTCATTTTATTGCAAACTCCATTCCAGACAGGGTTGCCGCATCTCTTTTCCTGGCTTCGATCTGCACTTGCTCATGAAAGAAATCACTTGTGTCAGGCCGACTGCAGTGCAGGTCACATCAGTGGAGAAAACCTGAAGATTACGAGCAGCTTAATTATCATTCAGTGTCTGTCTTCGCTCTCCTTCTCCCCATTGTCTTCAGCGAGCAGTCAGCAGATTTTTTCACTTGGTACAGACGTTATTGCTTATTACTTCAGTTGGGGGAGTTGGAAATTATGGAAAGCTTGTGCAGTTTCTTAACAATAAACAAGTCCCACCAAATGAACTTCTACAAAGAAAAAAACTAAATAATGAAATGTGCTTTTGTTAGCTATTATTATTTAGTTTTATTTCTGTGTCTTTGGAACAGCACAAAAACAAAGCAATGGGAAGTAAGCCGTGTCAGGTCTGATGGTCTGAGCTTTTCAAGATTTCACAATAGCTCTGTTTAAAACAAGCCAGGTACCATACAAAGAGCCTGACCCTCATCAATATTTACCATGGTCATTTTGCAGAGCAATTTAGCAGTTTCCTCATGATTCCCATGGTTATACTATGCATTTGCCATGCTTTATCATATCTCTCTGGACTTTACCATGCTTAACTATGCTTTACCATGCATTTACTACACTGCATATTTTATTGTGTATTATGCATGCATAATACATGTACATACTGTACAGCATGTTTTTAAAATATGTGGATCATAAGCTTAGTTTGAAAGTATGTTCTTCGGCCCGTCTTTCGTAATATATTTTTATATTTTAACAGATTTCATCCCTTTGTAGTAGCACTAAAAACAAATTGGTAATACATGTAGAGAAAGGCTTCAAGGTCTTTCTCAATATCTTTATTTACTGTAATTATCCTTCCTCTACCTTCTCTCACAGCAGCACTTTCTTATCGGCCCTACCGTTTATGATCTGAATGTACTTTGTATTTTGGCATATTATTATTGACATGTGTCTGCAGATTGAAATGCCTGGAAGGAACACAAGCAGTGTGAATTTAGCACTCTAGGGCCATGAGGGAGCTGCGCTCTGATTGAGTAAAATCCAATAGTTATTTAGCGTATGCAAAGTCTTCTCACATAATCGTTTCTTGCAGACATGCTTTATTGGATCTAGTTGGCTGGATATGCTGCTTGTGTTGCATTACCTTCTACGTTGCCTTCTAACCTGTCCCTGCTCTCCCCTGCCATGCGACCAAACTACACTAGCGGTGGTAATGTCATCTGATTTAGGCTGCTTCTTGCAGAATCAGTGTGCCTGTTGACAAGTTTGACTGACAAGTTTGAAATGTAGCCTGGGATTTTAGGATCTCTTTCATTTTGGCTGTGTTTTAGGTCAGGTCTGCTTACAGTAATAGTTACTATTATATTAGGGAAAACCAGTTTTTAAAAATTCTTTCTGAAGCATGTTGAATAAAAGCACAGAAAAATAACACCTCTTTGCTATCCTTTAATCCCTGCCTGCGGTGGCATCTTGAATATTAAATATGTTAATTAGCAGCGCTGGATTAGACTTTATGGCACTTAGCAATAGGCTGCCTTCTGTTTTTGTGATGAAAAGCATCACAGTCTGATGCCCCTTGTTAAATCCAGTTTTTTAAAAAGTTTCATCTGGAACTGAATGTCCGCCTTATCAGGCCAAAGAGATAGAGCAGCAAGTTTAAAAAGAGCTTTGAAACAGACTTTAAAGTTCTAAGTGTAAAAAGTTGTCAAAATGTTAACAATGAAAAGAAACATTACAGGTGCATTATTTAAACAGTTGCAGCAACACGTGGGGATGTGTAACGTTATATTTTTTTGGAATCCTGCTACTTAATCTTTAAGGTCATGTTTAATTGTTAAAGGGGTTTCACATAGTTGTACCCATATGGAAATATATATATATATAATGAACCATATAAGCAGACATTTTTTTCACACAGATTTGAGGCTGCTTGTAGAGATTTCATTTTAGGGTGCAGATTCCTACCAAAATAAGTTACTGTACTTCATACGATTATACAGAAGCAGATGATGCTTGGTCTGACTTAATGATAACAAATGATAGCTTATAGTATTGACAAAAATGATATACTGTATGTAGTATGCCTGCAGTATGCATGTACTGCACAGGGTGTGGTGATTTCAGAAGAAAGGGGTTGTTCTGCTTCTGCTTGATACAGCTTGAGTGTTTGGCTACTCTGCTTATTGATTTGATGTCTTTCCCAAGATTAAACAACTTCTTATTGCTTCTAACTGCACCTGGATGTACTGTAGAATGAATAAATCAGCAGTGCTCTTCTGCCAATGCATTCTAGTCCCTTTCAAACGAATACATCTCTGCTTCAGTCCATTTTACAACCAATAAGATAACAGCTAGCTTTAGGCTGTGTGAACTGCCTCTCTCATCACGTGAAATGTTACATGGTTTAGCTTCTTTTCAGATCATGTGCTTAGTGTATTTACTAATACAGTAGTTCCCTATCAAGTACAAAATGTAACCATTACCTCATGGGTATTTATCTGAATAAGATATATCAAAGCAGCATGTCAGAGCCAGTGACGCAGTCATGCCCCCAGGTCATATTTGGACTGCATACACAGACCTTCGGTTAGACTGCTTGCAGTCTCTCCCACAGTGTCTCGTTGCTGCATTGGTGTCTGCTTCCCTCAGTCTTAGGGCTGTGTTGGTTGCCTGAAGCTATATAGGTTGGTACCCTATATATTCCTTCTGGCGGTAACTGCACCAAGGGTACCGCATCCGAGGGCACTGTACCGAGTGCACCGTACCGAGGGCACCGTGATCGAGGGCACTGTACCACGGGCACCATACCGAGAGCACCGTACCGAGGGCACTGTACCACGGGCACCATACCGAGAGCACCGTACTGAGGGCACTGTGCCACGGGCACCATACCGAGTGCACCATACCTAGAGCACCGTACTGAGGGCACTGTACCGCGGCCACCATACCGAGAGCACCGTACTGAGGGCACTGTGCCACGGGCACCATACCGAGAGCACCGTACTGAGGGCACTGTGCCACGGGCACCATACCGAGGCACCATATCGAGAGCACCGTACTGAGGGCACTGTACCGCGGCCACCATACCGAGTGCACCATACCGAGAGCACCGTACCGAGGGCACTGTACCACGGGCACCATACCGAGAGCACCGTACCGCAGGGCACTGTACCACGGGCACCATACCGAATGCACAATACCGAGGGCACCATACCGAGGGCACTGTACCGCGGCCACCATACCGAGGGCACTGTACCGCGGCCACCATACCGAGAGCACCGTACTGAGGGCACTGTACCGAGTGCACCATACCACACTGTACCGCAGGCACCATACCGAGAGCACCGTACTGAGGGCACTGTACTACACTGTACCACGGGCACCGTACCGAGAGCACCGTACTGAGAGCACCGTACCGAGGGCACTGTACTACACTGTACCGCGGGCACCATACCGAGTGCACTGTACCACACTGTACCGCGGGCACCATACCGAGTGCAGTGTACCACGGGCACCATACCGAGGGCACTGTACCACACTGTACGGTGGGCACCATACTGAGTGCACCATAGCGAGACCACCGTACCGAGGGCACCATAGTGAGACCACCGTACTGAGGGCACTGTACCACACTGTACCGCGGGCACCATACCGAGTGCACCATACCGAGAGCACCGTACTCAGGGCACTGTACCGCGGGCACCATACCGAGAGCACTGTACCGAGGGCACCATACCGAGAGCACCGTACCGAGGGCACTGTACCACACTGTACTGCGGGCACCATACCGAGAACCGTGACCGAGGGCTGTAGCCAACACTGTACCGCTGGGCAACATACCGAGAGCACCATACCGAGGACACCATACCGAGTGCACCATACCGAGAGCACTGTACGACACTGTACTGCAGGCACCATACCGAGTGCACCATATCGAGAGCACCGTACCGAAGGCACTGTACCACAATGTACCGTGGGCACCATAGCGAGACCACCGTACCGAAGGCACTGTACCACACTGTACCGAGAGCACCGTACCGAGGGCATCGTACCGAGAGCACCGCACTGAGGGCAGTGTACCACACTGTACCAAGGGCACCATACTGAGTGTACCATACCGCACTGTACCAAGGGCACCATACCGCACCGTACCCTACCGCACTGTACCGAAGGCACCATACCACACCATACTGTACCGAGGGCACCGTACCGTACCGCACTGTACCGAGGGCACCATACCGCACTGTACCGAGGGCACCATACCGAGGGTACTTTAGCAAGGGGACAGTACGTGCCACAGTGGACAGAACACAGCTTTTTGTCTGTTATGGGGCAAAGTCCCATGGTAAAGCCCTATCTAAACAGACTGTATCTAAATGGATCACAGATTCGGTGAAGACTGCCTATGAGCGAGCCAACTTGCCCCCTCCAGAAAAGCTCACTGCCCATTCCACCAGGGGCATGGCAACTTCGTGTGGAGACTACTCCCGTGCATTTCTACACGGTTCTATCGACTGAACGTCATGGATCCACAAAACCCTGGCTTTAGAACAAGAATGTTAAGGAGGGCTTCAGGGTCGACCCTTACAACATAAACATAGAGGTGAGTTCTCCCTTCATTTTTTAGCCCTAGCTACTTGTACTGGGGTCCTCATGGAAACGCGCAAGGTGACCTCGGTCTAGCCTTGTGGCATTCTAGTTGGTCTGCAATATTGCCTGGCGACAGCTTTGGTATTTATACCCATGAGGTAATGGTTACATTTTATACTTGATAAGGAATGTTAGGCTATTATCATAACCCTGGTTCCCTGAAATAGAAATGTAACCATTAACCTTCATGGTCCCTGCATTCATGATTGCAGCAGTTTTAAAGGAAAAATGATGATGAGATCTGAGTATGCAGTTCAGTTATGACCTCAGGGGCGGGCACGACTGCGTCACAGGCTCTGATGTGCAGCTTTCATATATCTTACTCAGGTTTTAGGATCTTTAGGATAAATACCCATGAGGTAATGGTTACATTTCTATTTCAGGGAACCAGGATTATGATAATAACCTAACATTCATAATAAAGTGATTAGGCTGTATCTTTGTAATTACAGTCCTTTTGTTTTTTGTTTGTCACAATATATATATATATATATATATATATATATATATATATATATATATATATATATATATATATACAGTACTGTGCAAAAGTTTTAGGCAGGTGTGAAAAAATGCTGTAAAGTAAGAATGCTTTCAAAAATAGACATGTTAATAGATTATATTTATCAATTAACTAAATGCAAAGTGAGTGAACAGAAGAAAAATCTAAATCAAATCCATATTTGGTGTGACCACCCTTTGCCTTCAAAACAGCATCAATTCTTCTAGG
>JAGXEW010002549.1:0-10926 GCA_030684275.1 Acipenser oxyrinchus oxyrinchus | reverse complement strand
TACTCTTTATATATATATATATATATATATATATATATATATATATATATATATATATATATATATATATATTGTGGTAAAGAGAAGGTTAGGAATCATCAACAACCATGGAAATAGCTGGGGATATTTCCGTGGCTGTTAGAGAAAATAGTAAGATGGCAGAAAAAGGGTTAAAAACAGTTCTGTGGATTCCGTAGGTAAAATGGGCGTGACTGTAAAGACTGCATTTCCCATAGAGAGTAGTGCAGCTGGGCGCGTCCGATAAAAGACGCGCTGCTGTGGTAGGGGGGTCCTTTTTGTTGAGTTTTGAGTTAAGTTTGATTGAGATGTTGGTGAACCAAAAACAAGGGTGCTCACGTTATGCACAGTAACATAGATTAAAGAAAGCAAGAAAACAAAGGACGAAGCAGCGGTGGCTTACACCAGTTCATTGGCAAGTACCACACCTACGGTTGGTGTTTTATGTGTTTTTGCAAGAAGCTGGAAAGTTTAAAATATTCCTTACCTTAGCGGTTGAAATGTACAGGAAACGATAGCCTGGGAAATACTGACACCAGAATCCATGGAACTGTATTATACCCTGAATATGGCAGTTTGATATTGTAAAATTAAGGAAGTGAAGTTAACCGGTTTAATGCGTGTTGTGCAGCACGAGAGAAGCGTGCATTGTTAGCCAGCAGAAACTTAAAATACCCTCCGGCAAAGGACGCCGAGGGAGAGAGGTACGGCGGCTGGATTGTGTTTCTGTTTATTTTTACGTTTTTGTTGAACTGATATTACACGGGGGGAAAACAACCCCGTTAGAAGGGACAAGGTAAATACGCCACTGAACCCAGGAACGGTTCATAGAAAAGACTGTATAACTCCTAAAGGAAATAACGTTTAAAAGTATAAAACCACGGGGGTGGAGCCCTACACCGGAATGGTCCCGATGTAGACAAAGTGAAACAGTCACCAACGACAGAGTGCAAAACAAAGTGGATTACAAATACACACTGGGACAACGTTTTAAGTAAAGAGTGTGTTTATTTTGTTGGGCTGGTCCGGAATGGATTATTTATTACAATGAGTATCCTGGTCACATGGTTCATGGTTTCAGGTAGCTCTTTATTGCCAGGGAGTTGCAGCCTGAAAGAAAGAAAAGTGTGGAGATTACAAATTGGTTATACCTGTGGGAATGCTACAGCTTCACAAAGAGAAGGAAACTAACCCTTGCACCGACCCGGAGAGTATCACCTAGAGGGGCGCCATCGCACCCGAGCTACAGTTCTCCAGACTGCCCAGCAGGGACAGTATACTTACCCACTAGATCGCCCTCTAGTGGAGAACAGCACAACCTGTCAGGAGAACAGGAAAAAAAAAATCCTCAATAAAAGACTTTCAACTACCAGTGACCAAGGAAAGAAATAAAACGTCACTTACCTGTTCTGCGTCCGAGCCTGTCCGAGTGGTTAATAAAAAGGACTTCCCAGTGTGTAGACTTTTGAATAGTGATTTCACTTTATAAAATAAAGAAACGTTAAGTGGCCTTGACTTCTGGTTACTCCCTCTACTCTCCTGTACCCCTTGGTGACCTACCAAAGGTGAACCCGATCCTTCACAATATATATATATATATATATATATATATATACACTACCGGTCAAAAGTTTTAGAACACCTCCATTTTTCCAGTTTTTATTGAAATTTACGCAGTTTAATGTCTCAATGTACTCTGAAATTAAAGCATAGAACAAATAAACAATTGGAGATAAAAAGAAATCATGGAATCGTTTTTTAACAAAATTTAATCTAAATTTTTACTCATCAAAGTAGCCACCTTTTGCAGATATAACAGCCAACACACTCGTGGCATTCTTTCTACAATGGAAATCAAATATTGTTCGGAAAGTTCTTCCCAACACTGTTGCAGAAGTTCCCACAAATGTGTTGCACTTGTAGGTTGCTTTGCTTTCACCCTTCTGTCCAGTTCATCCCAAACCAGCTCGATGGGGTTTAAGTCTGGAGACTGTGCTGGCCATTCCATGATTTGAAGCCTACCGTCTTGTTCTTTTCTTCTAAGGTAGTTCTGGAGGATTCTGGAGGATTTGTGGCACACTCTACAACCCGGTTTCTCAGAGATGTCGGATTCAATGGCCAAGAGTTGCGTCGCACAGTGAAGAACTTATCTGAAGCAGCAGAGAGGAGCAGCAACTGGCTGTGGTTGAGACGGAAAGATTCTGGCTGGGGATCTCAAGCACAATAGAAAGAAAGAAAGGCTGATGTACAGGTAAGTAAGCTGGGCTGAGTTGAGTGGGGGACGGAGGGGGGTGATGCTGGGACGCCAGAATCACTGTCGAGCCCTCTTGAGGTGTCGTGGGCTAGTCGACGAAACACCGAGGATTGAAGGTGCCCACTTGAAGACCCCAGAGATGTACCCTACTTAGCTCAATCCAGACGGTTGTCATGCTGATGCGCTGGGGAGACCGCACTATGGTTGATCCCCGGAGCCAGCATCGCAGCCGCTGTGTGTGCTGATGCTCTAGGGAGGCAAAATAAGTTGATCCCTGGAGCCAGCATTACACTTCAGCCATCAACACCAGACAGAAGGATATCTACATCATCATATGGAAGGAAGCGCAAATGGATGGAGACACATATGGATCACATTAGTTTACTGTGAAGCTACGTCTTAGTTATCTTGGCGAGAGCCAAGTTCAAATCAGCATGAAGTTTTAACATCTACTCTCATGTAATGGAAATCATGACATAGCCTGGAGGTATGTTTTGGGTCATTATCTTGCTGTAGGATGAACCCCTGACCAACTAGGCGTATACCAGAGGGTATTGCATGGCGCTGCAAAATGCTGTGGTAGCCGTTTTGGTTCAGGGTGCCACTCACTCTGTGCAAGTCGCCAACTCTGGATCCAGCAAAAGAGCCCCAGACCATCACTCTTCCTCCTCCATGTTTGACAGTTGGTGTCACACACCGAGGAACCATCCTTCACCTACTCGACAGCGTACAAAAACCCTGCGTGATGAACCGAAGATTTCAAATTTTGATTCATCGGTCCATAAGACCTTCTTCCAGTCTTCAGTAGTCCACTGGCGGTGCTTCATGGCCCAGGCAAGCCTCTTTTTCTTATTTTGCCATCTTAGCAATGGCTTTCTTTCCTGCAGCTCGAAGTCTTCTCTTCACAGTTGAAACTGAGACTTGCTTACTTCGAACAGTGTTAAGCTGTGCTTGAAGCTGTTGTCCTGTGAGCCGCCTATCACGCAAGCTGTTGACTCTCAGAAACTTGTCTTCTGATTCTGTTGTGGCTTTGGGTCTGCCAGACCTCTTCCTGTCAGAGTTTCCTCCAGTTTCCAAGTGCCTTTTGATGGTGTAGGAAACTGTACTCACTGACACCTTGGCTTTCTTTGCAATTTCTCTAAAGGAAAGACCTACACTTTTAAGGGTTATAATGGTCTGTCTGTCTTCCTTTGTTAATTGCCTTTTTCTCGCCATTATGATAGCAATATACTACTTCCTGCAGTACAATACTGTCCAAATAATGCTTAAGAGTTGGAACACAGTCTGTTCCAACACTGCTTTTATACAGACAGAGGGTTTGTAAGTAATCAACAAAAGTTGGGACACCTGTGGGAATTGTTAGCATCAACTTTCAAGGCTTAATTTACTTCCACTGCTGCAGAACAGCTGTAAGTTGTTAACCCATTACTTGTTCCCTGAAAAAGGCCTTTTTGGATAACTCTGAAATGTACATTATTTTTCAGTTTTTGGTAACCTAAACTTTTTTTTTAACCTCTGGCAGTTTACCGCTTACCTTTGTACCATTTCAGGTTATTCACTGGACTTGAACTGCTTAAATTTCAATAAAAACTGGAAAAATGGGGGTGTTCTAAAACTTTTGACCGGTAGTATATGTATATATATATATATATATATATATATATATATATATATATATATATATATATATATATATATATATATATATATACTCTAAGTACACTCTTAAACTAAGGGGAGACATTTAGGAGGACATAAAGATGTTTCGGACTCCTGTAAGTGGATTGTTTGTGCACTGGGCTTGCAACATATCAAGATGACTTTTAATAATCAAGAAATTCACACAGACTCATTCGATTTGAAGTTTTAATGAATCGGAATAGTATTAGTACCCCTTCGGTTTATTAAATGCTTAAAAATGGATTGAGTAGTTACAGACTACGTCGAATCCCAGCTGACAGGCAACCTGGGCGGTCCAGTGCCTAACCAGGTATAATAGCATTAATACTTCAATACATATAAGGTTAGAACATGTTTTGCCTTAAGGTTACGCATGCATAAAGCTAAAAATATCCACCGCTAAGTCCTAAAACATCCAATATAACAAAAATCTCGTAGACTAAAACATAAGTCATATACCTTGTAGCAATGCATCAATATAAAAGAGATATAGATTCAAAATATATGCTTACCTTCCAGTATATGGAAGTGTAGAGTATAATGTAAGGACAGAAACTGTCTTCAAAAGGCAAAAACTTCTAAATACAACACCAGAGATCTTCAGAGCATGGATCACATCAGCTTGTAGTTAGCAAGTTGAGTGGCACTTGACTAGGGTTTTACCTTTGGTTTTTATAGTTCTTGCCTCGCTTCTTACGTCAGAAGTCTCAATTAAGTCTTAAACATTAATCAGCCTTAAAAGCTCCTGTCCCTCAAGTCAACAACATTCCCAAAACACCCGGTAACTCCCTCCATAAAATTAATTAGCCATCATCCCCTAGTCCACCTCTCCTACATCTCCAAAATATGTAAAGTGAACTTTTGAACTGATGTTATTCTTTCTTGGTACCAGGAGGTATTTCCTATATGTAGGGGTCTGCTTATGTTGCAGAATAAAATTAGGATTTCGTGGACCTGTTTAAACATTAAGTAAACCTAAGTAGACAGTATTTCAGAACACTATAAAGTCTAAAAATAGTGGTACTTGCTTCCTTACTAAAACAGAGTGCTGTCATTTGTTAAAGGCAAGCATGCAGCATCCCCCAGCAGTTGACTTGCCCATACATTGAGACTGCACGTTCTGCATCCACTGAATTGGTTGGAAGTTAAGGTAAAGCTTTGCCAAGTTATACAGATGTGGAAATCGATTAGAAACAGCCCAAGAACTCGGTTACACAAGGGCATTTGGCATACTTTAATAATGTCAATGTATGCAGTACATTCGTTGTCATGTTATTTGTCCCTTCCAATAATTTATTTTATTAGTACCAAGTCAAAACAAAGAAGACGTGGCTATTCGTGTCTAAAATTCCAACTGTAAGCAGCAGGTTGAAGCGAGGTGGCTGTGCTGGATTGTTTTAGTATTGATTTAATTTGCAGACAGGAATACTTTTTGTCTGGGTTGACTTTCCAGTTTGGTTTATGAAAGTTGTTTATTTTACGTTCTGTTCAGCAGCCTCTGAAGTAGCCTTTTGTTTAATGTGTGATTCTGAAGCTAAATAGCGATCGATCGTATTTTCTCCAAATACACATTAAGATATGGAAAACAATTACCTCAGTCTGCATGCTTCTTTGGGAAATATCTTGAAACGATCATCAGCCGAAATATACTTTGCTTTTTTTGTCGTCCATTTCTTCTATTTTACCTCCAATGCTGAAAACTAGATTTTAGCAACCTAAATCAAAACAATGCAGCACCAACTTTGTCCCGCTCCCTACTGCACAGTACTACAGATCACATAAAAGCAGTAAAGACGCACTGATAGGCTGATTAAAACTTTGTCATTTGAATAGTAAACAAGAATGTTAATTGCTTTGGAGAATTTATTTTGTAAATGTTACTTGTGGATGTTTTTGTTTGTTTGTTTTTTGCTTAAGTGCAATGCACACAGGACAGCAAAGGAATAAAAAAGGGCTATCTGCAGAATGAAGATACGTAGTTTGCGTCGCTTGCGTTGTGCAGTAGTTCATTTAAACAAGGTTTATTTTTTTTCCTCTCCGTACTTGTTTGTATGCATTGGCCCCTCAATTTCACGATTTCTGCGAAATCCGCGAAATCGAGATTTAGGTAGTTCCCTACTTGTATGTAATAGATCACTCATTATAGAAACCTTGGATTCCAAAACCCCCCAAACATTGAAACTCGCATTAGTTGCCAAAAAGTTATTTCTTCAATTACCCATGCGCCTGGTACTGTTTCGTTTCAAGCAAAGACAAGGTTAACAAATTAATTACATTCTCTGTGGCAGATCCTACTATATGCCTGACACAGACTGGTACCATTATGCTTTGACCGAGTTTTTACTGTAAGTTAATTTCTGCACTATATTCTCTTAGTTTCAAACTCTTACAGTTCTGTTATAATAAAACATTTACATTTATATTCTGTTTGAATTATTATAGAATATCTGTGTCTAGCTTAAAGACTACTTTCAGATCAAGCTAAATAAAAAACTGTGAACATCTGAGTTAATTAAATGAGATTCTTGTTTCTGCTTTTCTGCTGAAGGTTATAAACCTTGGCACCAGTAGCTCAGACAAAGACAAGCTTAGCTCATTTCACAGGTGTTTTTTGGTCAGCGTGACCCCAACCTAGCTCCCTTTTTACTTAGACTTACAAAGATACAATAATATTTTTACTGTTATAACAGAATAAACAGGAATCTAGAATGCTCTCACATAACTATAGGTTAATACAGAGCATATTACAACTTCTTGTATGAACAGTGCGTTTTAGCAATTTGTTTTGTATTTCTTCTGGCTTTATATTCTTTAAAACACAGCACAGTTATTACAACATTTTAACACACATGCAGTTTCACAAATGTTCAATTTGCATTCCAAAGATCAGCCTGCTTCCAGTAGCTGTTACAGTCTTGGGTCAGTTTCTGCTCTCAGTGAGTCTGTCAAAGCCACAACAGGTGTGTCTTTAAAAGCCTGATACCTGCAAAAACTTAAACTTGTTAGCAGTGCTTCCATCTCTACATTCCCATTCCCATCATCAGTGGGAAGACTTCAAATAAATTAAACTGTTTCTATCAAAGAGACATCTATCTCTGCCACATACACCTTTCAGTCAAAAAAGGTGATTGCACCTTGTACAAGGGAAGACAGGTTTTAGATTCATTCATGACATTTTTCCCCTCTGTCTCTTTCGATAGAATCTGTACCAGATCTGTAATGTGTGGTAGAGGCCGGACTGTAATGCTCACACTGACAATAGTCAATTTTTACCTTGTACACACATCCCTACTTTCTATTCATGCTCATTTTACATTAACATTTAAACTATTATTACTTCAATTTTTAAAATATTAACACGTTTCCCAAATCCTTGCTGCTTTATGAAATGGATGTTTTTCATTCCCCACACCCAGGAGTTCCATAAATATTTTTTTTTCTACACAGTAAGGTCTGTTGGAAAGGTATTTAAAGATCAACCTATATAAATGAATCCCCATAAATCACTATGGCATAAGGAACCTGTTCAGTAAAATCCAATGCTCATGCTATGGGTCCTTGTTTATTTATTTTATTTTATTTTATTTTATTTTATAATTTTTAAATGTATTATTATTATTATTATTATTATTATTATTATCTGGGAAAGCATACCTCGTGCAGCAGTAACAGAGAAAAAAGCACTTGCTTCTCGATTCAACGACCTGTGTCACCTTTTACGACTATTCCTTCGCAAGGTCTCTATTGAAATATGACTGCAAGTTTTTCTATGTCTTATTACAAGCAGCTATCTCTGTTATAATAATTAATACATCTCACAAACTTGAAAAAATAAACTTCCAAGTTGCGAAAAATGTTATTTTATTTGATCAAAATGAAATTACAAAAACCCATAGGTCTTAACCGACTAATTGCTTACAATAGCATACCCCATTAGCTGCTTCCACTGTACCTGTACCTACGGAGTTAAACTGGCTCCCAGCTGGCTTATCAGTGTAGCCATGGTTTACAAGCAAGGCTTACTCCCTCCTCCAATTCTGGTTACAGACTTGCAAAAGTTAGTACATATACATGGAAAACACAAAGACTAAACTCCTTATCTCTTCCATTTGGCAAAATGCCTAGAACACACATCAGAACTGAATTTAAGAAAGTGTTAAAAGAAAAAAATATTCATTGTACTTTCCCCTTTTCTTTTTTTGTTTTGTTTTACACAAGCTGCCTGCTGTATTTCAAGAGGAAGGTTCATATTAACACACTTTCTCAATAAACAGTCATAAGCATTTTGTACCTTCCATACTGCTCTCTTAAATCCCTATTATTTTCTTTTGCATGGTTTTGCTTTACTTGTCAAGTCAAGACAATAATTCTGTTACATTCCTTTCACAAAAGCAAAACATAAGTTTCAGTTTTACTTTAACGATAGCCAAATGTAACCATTAAAATAACCACATTTATAATATTAAAATTTTTACTTGCATTACTGTTCAAATGTATTAGTACTAATTTTTATGTTAAAAGGTTTTTTTTTCTGAATTCATGTAATAAAATAAAACCATGTCAGGCTTTATTTATAACCATTACAGAATTACCAGTAAACTGCAATAACATTTTTGTTTTAATTGTTATTAACAGAATTTCATTTATTTAATGTATACTCTAGAGTTAAATAGTGTAATGTATACTTTCTTTTCCTAAATCATTTAAGCCAAATTATCTATAATCCAAATATTTATTTCTGATTCTTAAAAAGAGTAACTTCATTCATGGAAATATTTTTAATAAAACATTTCCAGGTACAATTCTTATTCTGTTCCATTTGCAGTCACCTTATCAAACAGAAGTCTCTCTCACTTACCTCTGCCTGCCTGCATGTAACACTTCAATAAAGTGCTGGCAAAGTACACATGCTCTGCAGATCTCTGTGGTTTCAGCATGCAGTTCTAGGCACCAGTATTCTCTTAGCTGATATAGGATCCCCTTAATACATTACGTAGTGCTCCTATTTCTTGTTGAGCTTTCATCAAAATAGCCCTCCTGCTTAATGTAGGAGGTACTATTCTCTTGCTTGTTTTAAACAAACAGTCTGTACAGTATTACCTGCTCCAACTGGTATTTGTCTGCATCTGTCAGAAATTCAACTAGCAATTGACTGTCAGTAATCAAATTAAACACTCTAGCAGTTACTGCCTGAAAGGTTACATTTTAGCTTCCCTGTACGACTCCTTGTGCTAATTCATCAGCACAATTGTTACCTACAATTGTAACCTCCTTCCCCCTCTGGAGACCTGCTGCATGCTGAACACTGATTCTGTTACCCTTCAGCTGTTCAATCTCTCTCCATATACTGGCATGTGCTAAGAGATACAAATAGCAAAATTATAGACGAAGAAAAAAAATAGCAAATATATTAAATGATTACTTTTCACAAGTTTTTACAAAGGAGGATACGGACAACATGCCCCACATGTCGACCTGTTCCTATCCAGTTTTAAATAACTTTAGCATAACAGAGGCAGAAGTGTTAAAGGGACTAAGAGCTCTTAAAATAAACAAATCACCTGGGCCGGATGAGATCCTCCCAATAGTACTCAAAGAAATGAAAGAAGTTATTTACAAACCACTAACCAAGATCATGCAACAGTCTCTTGACACAATGGTTGTACCGACAGACTGAAGAATTGCAGACGTAATACTGATCCACATAAAGGGAGACAAAACCGAACCAGGTAACTACAGACCAATAAGCCTGACTTCTATTATGTGTAAACTTATGGAAACTATAATAAGATCCAAAATGGAAAATTACCTATATGGTAACAGTATCCTGGGAGACAGTCAGCATGGTTTTAGGAAAGGGAGATTGTGTCAAACTAACCTACTTGATTTTTCTGAGGATGCAACATCAACAATGCATAATTGCAAAGCATATGACATGGTTTATTTAGATTTCCAGAAAGCTTTTGACAAAGTCCCGCATAAAAGATTAATTCTCAAACTGAACGCAGTAGGGATTCAAGGAAATGCATGCACATGGATTAGGGAGTGGTTAACATGTAGAAAACAGAAAGTACTGATTAGAGGAAAAACCTCAAAATGGAGCGAGGTAACCAGTGGTGTACCACAGGGATCAGTATTAGGTCCTCTGCTATTCCTAATCTACATTAATGATTTAGATTCTGGTATAGTAAGCAAACTTGTTAAATTTGCAGACGACACAAAAATAGGAGGAGTGGCAAACAGTTGCAGCAGCAAAGGTTATTCAAAATGATCTAGACAGCATTCAGAACCTGGCAGACACATGGCAAATTACATTTAATAGAGAAAAGTGTAAGGTACTGCATGCAGGTAATAAAAATGTGCATTATAAATATCATATGGGAGATACTGAAATTGAAGAAGGAATCTATGAAAAAGACCTAGGAGTTTATGTTGACTCAGAAATGTCTTCATCTAGACAATGTGGGGAAGCTATTGTAGTAGGTAAAACCCCGTAGTATGAAATGACTGATGACTCGGCAGCAGCTCAAGAAGCTTTATTACAATGCACAAGGGAAGAGCAGCAGCGGTCACATGAACACACTCTCTTGGTTATTGGCAAGGTAGCACAATATTTATACAGGATTAGCGTAGCAACAATAAACATATTAACACATCAGCATGATTATAGAACTTTCTAAAAGATGAAGATTCCCTTATAAGGGGTTGTTTTTTAATGAAGCAGTTTCGCCTCAAAGTAGACATAACAGCGCCCTAACTATATCCCTTTTATCTCTTTGAGAAACACAGTTCAAGCAGTTCTCACTAGAACGTACTGTGCTCAGAACACCACACAATTGTCCTTAACCCTTTAGATATCACATCACATATTTCCGTCCCTCCTTTGGACCTTCGAACAATCCGGGCCGAGATGGTCCAAGTGACAAGACAGAGGTTACTAGCACATGTCTTTACACAGTCACATCGTCCTGGGG
>JAGXEW010002548.1:0-10919 GCA_030684275.1 Acipenser oxyrinchus oxyrinchus | reverse complement strand
ACACCCCTGCTCCAGCTCCGATGAGACCCCCTGCTCCAGCTCCAGAGCCGCTCCGGAGCTGATGAGACCCCCTGCTCCAGCTCCGGAGCCGATAAGACCCCCTGCTCCAGCTCCAAAGCCGATGAGACCCCCTGCTCCAGCTCCAGGCTGGCTCCAGAACTTATGAGACCCCCTGCTCCAGCTCCACAGCCGATGAGACCCCCTGCTCCAGCGCCGATGAGACCCCCTGCTCCAGCTCCAGAGCCAATGAGACCACCTGCTCCAGATCCAGAGCCAATGAGACCCCCTGCTCCAACTCCAGAGCCGATGAGACCCCCTGCTCCAGCTCCAGAGCCGCTCCGGAGCTGATGAGACCCCTGCTCCAGCTCCAGAGCCGATGAGACCCCCTGCTCCAGCTCCAGAGCCAATGAGACCCCCTGCTCCAGCTCCACAGCCAATGAGACCCCCTGCTCCAGCTCCAGAGCCAATGAGACCCCCTGCTCCAGCTCCAGGCTGGCTCCAGAGCTGATGAGACCCCCTGCTCCAGCTCCACAGCCGATGAGACCCCCTGCTCCAGAGCCGCTCCGGAGCTGATGAGACCAATGCTGCAGCTCCAGAGCCGATGACCCCCTGCTCGAGCTCCAGAGCCAATGAGACCCCCTGCTCCAGCTCCAGAGCCAATGAGACCCCCTGCTCCAGCTCCAGAGACGATGAGACCCCCTGCTCCAGCTCCAGGCTGGCTCCAGAGCTGATGAGACCCCCTGCTCCAGCTCCACAGCCGATGGGATCCCCTGCTCCAGCTCCAAAGCCGATCAGACCCCCTGCTCCAGCTCCAGAGCCGATGAGACCCCTGCTCCAACTCCAGAGCCCATGAGACCCCCTGCTCCAGAGCTGATGAGACCCCTTGCTCCAGCTCCAGAGCCGATGAGACCCCCTGCACCAGCTCCAGAGCCGATGAGACCCCCTGCTCCAGCTCCAGGCTAGCTCCAGAGCTGATGAGACCCCTTGCTCCAGCTCCAGAGCCGATGAGACCCCCTGCTCCAGCTCCAGAGCCGATGAGACCCCCTGCTCCAGCTCCAGAGCCGATGAGACCCCCTGCTCCAGCTCCAGAGCCGATGACACCCCCTGCTCCAGCTCCAGCCTGGCTCCGGAGCTGATGCGACCCCCTGCTCCAGCTCCAGAGCCACTCCGGAGCCGATGAGACCCCCTGCTCCAGCTCCAGAGCCACTCCGGAGCCGATGAGACCCCCTGCTCCAGCTCCAGAGCCAATGAGACCCCCTGCTCCAGAGCCGCTCCGGAGCTGATGAGACCCATGCTCCAGCTCCAGAGCCGATGAGACCCCTGCTCCAGCTCCAGAGCCGATGACACCCCTGCTCCAGCTCCAGAGCCGATGAGACCCCTGCTCCAGCTCCAGAGCCGCTCCGGAAATGATGAGACCCCCTGCTCCAGCTCCGGAGCCGATGAGACCCCCTGCTCCAGCTCCAGAGCCGATGAGACCCCTGCTCCAGCTCCAGAGCCGATGAGACCCCTGCTCCAGCTCCAGAGCCGATGAGACCCCCTGCTCCAGCTCCAGAGCGCTCGGGCTGATGAGACCCCCTGCTCCAGCTCCAGAGCCGATGAGACCCCCTGCTCCAGCTCCAGAGCCGATGAGACCCCTGCTCCAGCTCCAGAGCTCATGAGACCCCTGCTCCAGCTCCAGAGCCACTGAGCCAATGAGACCCCCTGCTCCAGCTCCAGAGCCAATGAGACCCCCTGCTCCAGCTCCAGAGCCAATGAGACCCCCTGCTCCAGCTCCAGAGCCGATGAGACCCCCCTGCTCCAGCTCCGGAGCTGACGAGACCCCTCCTCCAGCTCCGGAGCCGATGAGACCCCTGCTCCAGCTCCAGAGCCGATGAGACCCCCTGCTCCAGCTCCAGAGCCGATGAGACCCCCTGCTCCAGCTCCAGGCTGGCTCCAGAGCCGATGAGACCCCCTGCTCCAGCTCCAGAGCCGATGAGACCCCCTGCTCCAGCTCCAGAGCCGATGAGACCCCCTGCTCCAGCTCCAGAGCCAATGAGACCCCCTGCTCCAGCTCCAGAGCCGATGAGACCCCCTGCTCCAGCTCCAGAGCCGATGAGAACCCCTGCTCCAGCTCCAGAGCCGATGAGACCCCCTGCTCCAGCTCCAGGCTGGCTCCAGAGCTGATGAGACCCCCTGCTCCAGCTCCACAGCCGATGAGACCCCCTGCTCCAGCTCCAGAGCCGATAAGACCCCCTGCTCCAGCTCCAGAGCCGATGAGACCCCCTGCTCCAGCTCCAGAGCCGATGAGACCCCCTGCTCCAGCTCCAGAGCCGATGAGACCCCCTGCTCCAGCTCCAGAGCCGATGAGACCCCCTGCTCCAGCGCCAAAGCCGATGAGACCCCCTGCTCCAGCTCCAGAGCCGATGAGACCCCTTGCTCCAGCTCCAGAGCCGATGAGACCCCCTGCTCCAGCTCCAGAGCCGATGACACCCCCTGCTCCAGCTGCAGGCTGCCCAGAGCCGATGAGACCCCCTGCTCCAGCTCCAGAGCCGACTGAGACCCCTGCTCCAGCTCCAGAGCCGATGAGACCCCCTGCTCCAGCTCCAGAGCCGATGAGACCCCCTGCTCCAGCTCCAGAGCCGATGAGACCCCCTGCTCCAGCTCCAGAGCCGATGAGACCCCCTGCTCCAGCTCCAGAGCCGATGAGACCCCCTGCTCCAGCTCCAGAGCCGATGAGACCCCCTGCTCCAGCTCCAGAGCCGATGAGACCCCCTGCTCCAGCTACGATGAGACCCCCTGCTCCAGGCTGGCTCCAGAGCTGATGAGACCCCTGCTCCAGCTCCAGAGCCGATGAGACCCCTGCTCCAGCTCCGGAGCCGATGAGACCCCAGCTCCAGCTCCGGATCCGATGAGACCCCCTGCTCCAGCTCCAGAGCTGATGAGTCCCCCTGCTCCAGCTCCGGAGCCGATGAGACCCCCTGCTCCAGCTCCAGAGCCGATGAGACCCCCTGCTCCACGCTGCAGAGCCGATGACACCCCTGCTCCAGCTCCAGAGCCGATGAGACCCCCTGCTCCAGCTCCAGAGCCGATGAGACCCCCTGCTCCAGCTCCAGAGCCGATGAGACCCCCTGCTCCAGCTCCAGAGCCCGATGAGACCCCCTGCTCCAGCTCCAGAGCCGATGAGACCCCTGCTCCAGCTCCAGAGCCGATGAGACCCCCTGCTCCAGCTCCAGAGCCGATGAGACCCCCTGCTCCAGCTCCGATGAGACCCCTGCTCCAGAGCCCATGAGACCCCTGCTCCAGCTCCAGAGCCCATGAGACCCCCTGCTCCAGAGCCCATGAGACCCCCTGCTCCAGAGCCCATGAGACCCCCTGCTCCAGCTCCAAAGCCGATGAGACCCCCTGCTCCAGCTCCAGAGCCAATGAGACCCCCTGCTCCAGCTCCAGAGCCGCTCCGGAGCTGATGAGACCCCCTGCTCCAGCTCCAGAGCCGATGAGACCCCCTGCTCCAGCTCCAGAGCCAATGAGGCCCCTTGCTCCAGAGCCGATGAGACCCCCTGCTCCAGCTCCAGAGCCGATGACACCCCCTGCTCCAGCTGCAGGCTGGCTCCGGAGCTGATGCGACCCCCTGCTCCAGCTCCAGAGCCACTCCGGTGCAGCTCCACACTGCTGATGCCGATGAGACCCCCTGCTCCAGCTCCAGAGCCGATGAGACCCCTGCTCCAGCTCCAGAGCCGATGAGACCCCTGCTCCAGCTCCAGAGCCGATGAGACCCCCTGCTCCAGCTCCAGAGCCAATGAGACCCCTGCTCCAGAGCGATGAGACCCCTGCTCCAGCTCCAGGCTGGCTCCAGAGGTGATGAGACCCCCTGCTCCAGCTCCACAGCCGATGAGACCCCCTGCTCCAGCTCCAGAGCCGATCAGACCCCCTGCTCCAGCTCTAGAGCTGATGAGACCCCCTGCTCCAGCTCCACAGCCGATGAGACCCCCTGCTCCAGAGCCGATGAGACCCCTGCTCCAGCTCCAGAGGCGCTCCGGAGCTGATGAGACCCCTGCTCCAGCTCCAGAGCCGATGAGACCCCCTGCTCCAGCTCCAGAGCCAATGAGACCCCCCTGCTCCAGCTCCAGAGCCAATGAGACTCCCTGCTCCAGCTCCAGAGCCGATGAGACCCCCTGCTCCAGCTCCAGAGCCGATGAGACCCCCTGCTCCAGCTCCAGAGCCGATGAGACCCTCTGCTCCAGCTCCAGAGCCGCTCCGGAGCTGATTAGACCCCTGCTCCAGCTCTAGAGCCGATGAGACCCCCTGCTCCAGCTCCAGAGCCGATGAGACCCCCTGCTCCAGCTCCAGAGCCAATGAGACCCTCTGCTCCAGCTCCAGAGCCGATGAGACCCCCTGCTCCAGCTCCAGAGCCGATGACACCCCCTGCTCCAGCTCCAGAGCCGATGACACCCCCTGCTCCAGCTCCAGGCTGGCTCTGGAGGTGATGCGACCCCCTGCTCCAGCTCCAGAGCCACTCCGGTGCAGCTCCACAGTGCTGCTTTTAGCTGCTCTGGCTCTAGCTCCAACTCCAGCTCCTGAGCCACTAAAACCTCTAATCAATAATGTATGTTCATCCTTTTTTTTGGGTCTGCAGCCCACAAAGTGTGGTTTTGAAGGTCAGTGTCACACAGGTAGATTAAGGCATATACAAGGATTGTGGGACCCCTTTGACTTTTGACCTCTTTAAACTAAAGGATTGTCCCAAGAAATGCAGTAGCCATCAGCATCAGGGTACAAGAGCAGCATTGTTGAGTGGACCTGATCCAAAACGATGCTGAAGAACGCAGCAGCATACGACTGAAATTCCAAAGTTATCAAAGAAGCCAGGGTATACCAGGAGAACATGCCCCACACCAGGGTATACCAGGAGAACATGCCCCACACCAGGGTATACCAGGAGAACATGCCCCACACCAGGGTATACCAGAGAACATGCCCCACACCAGGGTATACCAGGAGAACATGCCCCACACCAGGGTATACCAGGAGAACATGCTCCACACCAGGGTACACCAGGAGAACATGCCCCACACCAGGGTATACCAGGAGAACATGCCCCACACCAGGGTATACCAGGAGAACATGCCTCACACCAGGGTATACCAGGAGAACATGCCCCACACCAGGGTATACCAGGAGAACATGCCCCACACCAGGGTATACCAGGAGAACATGCCCCACACCAGGGTATACCAGGAGAACATACCCCACACCAGGGCCATGCCAAATCCAATCGGGTAGACAAGACCTAATGGACAGGCATTGTAGGTCAGTACAGAACTTGATAAAATTGTCACCTGAGCCAGCCACTTTGTATATCTGTATGTCACTTAATCCAGATTCAAAACCCAGGTCTTTAGAAGTATGTGAGCTTAGTGCAACAGCCTCCTGTGCCAGAAAACCATTCAAAACTAAAAGAACATTAGAAACAATACAAAACTAAAAGAACATTAGAAAGCAAAGAACAGAAAAAGCTGGTGAATAATGTACCGCATTAAGTGTCTGCGGCTCGATATCCATTAAAGGAAAGTCGCACTCGCACTCATCATATACTCACTGAGTCATTCATGCTTTACATCACTCCACAGCTATTTCAACATCCTCTACCGACGCTTCAAAAGTAACAGGCCCCTGCGAGACAGGCTGCCTCATGTTCGTCTCTCCGTTTATTCAAAAGGTCCCTACAGTGAATGAGCGTGCATAAAAACTACACTTACACTGACAACTACAGAAGAATATATGACTTCACATGTCTAGCTAAATAACTGAGCTCAAGTTTTCTATTTTTTACCCCACACAAAACAAAACTCACTAAGATCTGGCTACTCAAATGTTTTCGGACAGCAGACCTTCTTCAGAGCATTACAATGACACAGTTTTAAAGAGTAAGTAGCAGGGTTCCGAAAAATATAGTGTTACACATCCCCACATGTTGCTACGACTGTTTAAATAACATACCTGTAACTTTTCTTTTCATTGTTAACATCCTGACAGCTTCTTACACTTATAACTTTAAAGTCTGTTTCAAAGCTCTTTTTAAAATGTCCGCTCTAGTGCACTGATAGTGTAAGGATTACTGCCCACATTGTCAAACAGGTAACACAGCAGATTCATAATGTGGTTCGGAACAGAAAAGCCAGAGCACTTGTTATGTTTTTTTGTTCTGTTTTGTTTTTTGACCTTCCTGACCTGCAGAGATTTAGAGGACAGCTCTCAAACCCCAGTGCACAAGAGCAGCCATTTTGCAAATTAAAATAAAAATGACAGGTACGCTAATTTAAACGGTTGTAGCAACACTTGGGGACATACAACTCTATATGTTTGGGAAACCCTCTACTTACTCTTCAACGCTTTCTTTCCTGCTGTGAAAGTCTTTCCTCAAACACTCCGTACAGCAAATGCTTCAGATTTGCAGGCGGGTTGAAGTTGCAAACTGAAGGGGATTTGCAAACTACAGTAGATATAACAGCAAGTGCTGTTTTTACTTAGACAACACGTTGTATTACGAAGGCGAGGCCATTCACACCATGACCACCAGTGAGGGGCACGACCACAGCAGGAAGAGCCCTGAGCTATATTTTCAAAGCGCTTCCTCCATTCTTTAATTAACTCCTATTTCTTGAAAAGGAGAAAAAAAAAATTATGTTACGAAACGAAATACAAAACACATCGAGAGTGCTTAAGAGGACTTGAAGAAATATATAACTTAGTTATAGATTTCATAGTATGGTTTTAGTTTTGTAAAATGAACAGGTGTTTTACCTCTTTAAAAAAAGAGACTGGAGTAATCCCTTTGAAAGCATAGCCCCCCGGTGTTTGAGAATGTTTTTCTGTGGTCAACAAGGCCTTGTTTTGGACCGTGTCTCACTTGAAAAAATAAACTTTCTGAAAGATATTCATAGAAAATAATCATTTGATAAGGGGAAGCTCTTTCATGTAGCACTGTGACAAACTAACTATCTCTGCTGTTCTCTTTCATTGGGATCCTAATCCTGTTACCCTGCTATAACAACACACTGTGCAGTTCACTAAAATAAAGGTCATGAAGAGTCACAGCAACAGCAGCCTGCTGTCAAGCCCAGCGACCGATTCAAGTCAAACCCAAACTTTTAAAAATGTAGAATCAGGACCTTAAAAACAAGGAACCATAGTATCTATAGCTACTGGCCTCAATGCACTCTACTCTGGAGGAATTGTACACACTGTACCTGCTCGTACACCTGATGACTCGTGCAGTTATCATTTAATTATACTAGCAACTTGGATAGGTTCAGAGGGAAAAAACTGCATAACTCAACATATGAGATTTTGAGACGTCCGCCGTAGATTTATTTGTCAGCTTTTTCTTTTCTAAAAGACTCGACTTCCACACAAAAATACTTAATTAAAATGCATCCTTTTGCCTTTGAACAGGAGGCAGCTGTGAAATCCCTATAAAAACATGTTCCTCCTTTCCCGTATCACTGGGAGAGCATTGGCCAGGTGTACTGCATTAAAGTCTCAGCGGCACCTAATCTCTTTACAGGCTTTTCTCAAGTGTTTCCAGTTTAAATGCTCCCATTATTTTACACCATGTAATTACAGCTCTTTTCAGAAATGTATAACGTGATTTCATACTGTATTCCCTCATGTTTCTGAAAAGCAGCCTATTTATAAGGCAGTGTCTAGAAATATCCAAGGTTTACTGGCAACATAAATCTAATATTGTAATTGTATTTTTTCCTTTGACTACTTGGATTATATTGTAATTATGGCACAGCTATCCTCGCCACAGCTTTATAAGGGCTTTCCTTGAGGGGAAGCATATCAGTGTTGCACAGGCTTCAGTGTGCAATGCTTCACTTTGTGCTTCAGTGCACAGCGCAAGACAGACACCTCCTCTCTATTTTAAACTAGCTTCTCTGTAACTGGATTACATGTGACACCTGACAAGCTTACAATTGCCAAATAAGATTAAAATGGGACCCCACGTGATCCCAGACCTATTTTAAGGTTACACACTGCTACAAAGTTTTTGGGTTTTTTTCGATTTTGAAGCTATGACACTTATGTAAATAGACCCACTTCCTTGTGCCTAACACAAAAATCAGCACAACATATTACACATGAAAATGTCTTATTGAGGGTGGCAAAGTATTTGCATTGTATTATATGTGACTGTGACAGGATGACTGGCAGTGACGTCACGGCAGAAGCAGGAACAAAACAACAGAGAGATGGAGTTTGGTGGAGCTGAGCGATGCTTCGCTCAGCATTTAATAAATAAACAGACAGAAAATAAACGGTTGTAACAGAAACACACAAAACACAGGACACGCACTTGCGGCCAAAATAAACAGATAAACAAAACGGACTACACAGACAAACACGGTGAGCTTCTATTTTCTTGACAATTAACAATTACCTCCGCCTCCACACCCGTTCTCCACTCACCGAACACACCACCCCGAGTGAGTGAAAACATGCTGCTTTTATGCAGTTGTACCGAGACTCGATTGCTAGTCAATCATTCAATTGGAATCTCGGTACAACTGCACGTGAATTAATTAAGTGCACCCCGTGACCACACATTACATTTTAACCAGCACGTGAAGTGATTTGTGCCCTCCTCGTGCCTAAATACAAATCTACATTTTAAATCACACGTGAAACACAGACCCGTTTATATCCCGTGTACCGATGACTATACACCAACATTTACACACAACACGTAACATATAATACACAGGGGGGCACTTTGCCACAGTGACACCAACATGCATTACAGTCTATAAACTTGTCATGCATACAACATTTTATTAAGCCATACAAAAACACACCTTTGCAGTCTTCCACAGTGAAATCCTTATGGTCACGGGCACATTCTTCTGGGGTTTTGTGTGTTTAGGCATTTTTTTACATTTCACCCACAATTTGCAGTTCTGTTTTAAATTCCACAAGCGTTTAAATACTCCCTATCGAACTGTAATCTAGTTTTAAATCTCACGAGCAAGAACAATGCTTTGTTTCTAATTGTAATCTCGCTTTAAATCTCACAAGCATGTACAATCCTCCAATAGAAATGTAGGAATTTGCTGTCACTCATCAGGGCTGGCGCCAGCACCCAGGCAACCCGAAAGAGGTGCCGGGGCCCCGATGCCAGAGGGAGGCCCACACACATACCAAATAAAATTGCAATATGATTAAACGCACGATTGCTGTGTCAGCTATCCTACTCAAGCAGCCTTTAGGGCTAGAAATGTTTAGTTTTCACTAAACTAAACTAAACTGTATACGCAGTGCAACTTTTCAGATCTCCCTTTTCCCTTAGTCCCGCCTCTTCTCACTCCCTATTGGCTTCCACCTTCCTCCCCAGTTGAAAGCCCCAGAAAGCTATTGGTCGATCTCGATATACTATTTTACAAATGTGCCAATTAAAGACATTCAATCAAGACTTTCATTTGACAAGATTTTGATGCCTCATTATCATAACGGCTAGTCGAATTATAATGATTTTAACAACCATCCAAAATGGAACCTCCAAATAAAAAGAACACACATCTGGATGTCAGAAATGGAAGGAAAAGACTACAAAAAAAGAATCTAAAAGAACTGCAATCAAGCGTATAAGGGTTATCTCTGGTTGCAGAGGTCACAAGAATGATTGAATGCCTTAGCTCTCCTTTTATTTATTTATTTTTAAAAATTAGACAACTCATGTCTTCAGATATGTCTGGTTTAGCGAGGGACTACTAATTAAATCAAAAAGATGATATCATTTTTTTTTTTGATTTGGGAGGGTGAAGGTTGGGGGGGCACAAAAACCTGGTGCTGGGCCTGCACTCGGGAGCCAGGGTGGGTTTAAAGTATTCAGAACGAATCAATGCGAGATACAAGTCAGGAAGGAGGGACATTCGCCAGCTGCACTGGGAACGCTTTTTTGTTTTTTTTTGTAGGTTATTTTATTTATTTACTTACTTCATGGGGAACGGGGTGAAGTCAACATGAATTGAGTAACCATTTCCAGTGCTTTTCTGGTGCTTATTGGATATAAACCGAAAATCAGAAACCCTAATTATAGTATATTAGCAGCCCTGTTAGGAATTTGATTGGGCCTGCACCTTCACTCCCTTGTACATTGTAAATGATGTAACAGCAACAGCATGTAATCTATGTTATATTTACCAAAGCTGGCCAAAGAATATTATTTGAACCTGTCTGTGTGATTTAAGGGAGGGGGGCATTGACACTTTTCATCAAGCATTGATGTTTTGACTCGACCCTAAATCCCTTTAGGAAATCAGCGTAGGACTCAGAGGCGACAGTTTAATCTTTCTGTCCTTGCAGTGCTTAGAATCTACCCCAATCAGGGCAGGGAGACATTCCACCCATTCCAAGCTTTCCTGAGGGTGTGTGTGTGGGGGAAGATTGTTTAGAGAAACAAGAAATTGTTTTATAATTTACTCAAGGAGACAGGGACAATGGCTTCTGGTTTTAGCACTAACTCCTCTACAATGCCTTCTTGAAATCCTTTTGCATGCAAAATTTACTTCAGAGAAACACAAGAGAAAACAGTCAACTGGTAAACAATTAGAACAAACCAGTATAGTTATTTAAGTATTTATTCCTTCACAAAGAGTTTACATTTTAGGGTAATATACAATACTTTGGTGTCAAATTTCACCATTAATTTCCGGTTTTAATAATCAGCGCAAATAATGCCTGAGAGGAAATATCGCGGCTCACGTGAATAGAAAAAACTGAATTGAAGTAGTTTCTCTGTGCATTAATGATTCAGACAATTGCTTGCATCATCAGTGATGAAGGTTCAGTTCGCCAGTTTAGGATCAGATGATACAGACTCCGCAGTCTGATTGATTAAGCTTTCCTGTTGTTACGCTACAATCTATATTTTGTGATAT
>JAGXEW010002547.1:0-10878 GCA_030684275.1 Acipenser oxyrinchus oxyrinchus | reverse complement strand
AGACGACTGGCGGTGACGTCACGGCAGAGCCAGGAAACACAGTACAGACAGAGACTTGGGGTTTTGGTGAAGCTGAGCGCGTGATCGCGCTCAGCGTTTAATAATCAAACAGAAAAATAGCGGTTGTAACAAAAACACAGGACCACGGCACTTTCGCCAAAATAAACAGACATAAACAAAGCGAACTAACACTAAACAAGCGGTGGGCGGACAGACACACAAACACGGTGAGTAAACAAACAAACAAGTATCGTGCTGGTCCTACCAGCACGCGATAACAATTGTTTGTAAATATTTCTCTCTTCTCTCTCTCTCTCTCCCGTTCTCCACTCTCGAACACCCAACCCGAGTGGTGAAAACATACAGCTTTTATGCAGTTGTGCGAGACTCGATTGCTAGTCAATCATTCAATTGGAATCTCGGTACAACTGCCGTGAATAATTAAGTGCAATTCCCGTGCTCACATATTATTACTTTTACTTGCGTGATGTGATTTGTGCCCTCCTCGTGCCTAAATACAAATCTACAATTTAAACACATGTGAAACACAGACCGCTTATATCCGTGTACCAATGCCTATACACCAACATTTACACACAACACGTAACACAAAATACACACAGGGGCACTTTGCCACATATACCCCCCTTGTGCAAAGCACACATGGCCTCAATGGCCACCTCCCCTCAGTCCCAAAGTCCCGGAAGAGGGAAGCAAGTTGTTTCTGGGGGTGGCCATGGTGAAATGTCTGGCACCCCCAATTCTTCGTGGCTGGCAGCTCCCTCTTCGGGGCTTCAGCCACACTATCTCCTGCAGCGAAAGTGCAGCTGGGGAGCTGGTCTCCTGACCTCCCCCCTTCTTCATTGCCGGCAGTTCCCCTCCGTGGGGCTCCGACCACACAATCTCCGGCAGCGAAACTGCTGCGGGGAAGCTGGTCTCTGACCTCCCCCCTTCTTCATGGCCGGCAGTTCCCCTCCGTGGGGCTCCGGCCACCCAATTCGGCAGCGAAACTGCTGCGGGGGCTGGTCTCCTGACCTCCCCCTTCTTTGTGGCCGCCAGCTCCCCTCCGTGGGGCTCCGGCCACCGTGTTCCTGCCACGGAAATGCGGCTGGGGGAGCTGGTCTCCTGACCTCCCCCTTTCTTCATGGCGGCAGCTCCCTTCATGGAGCTCCGGCCACAGTAGCGACCGAGGCAAAGCAGAGGCCCGGCGACCCAGGCGGCAGGATCCCTGGCAACCCCAGGTGGCGGCAGCAGCAGCGGACCCTCGGGAGGCGAACTTCGGGAGGGAGCCCCTGGCCATAGAGCGGCAGCGGGGCTCCACTTCTCCCTCACCCCTGCACCCTGTGTGGAGCAAAGGCAGCCCCAGGCAATGCGGGCGACAGGCAGCCCAGGCGATCGGGAGCGGCTGGCAACCCAGGCGATGCGGGCGGCTGGCAACCCCAAGCGTGCGGGCGGCTGGCAACCCCAGGCGATGCGGGCGGCTGGCAACCAAGCGTGCGGGCGGCTGGCAACGCAAGCGTGCGGGCGGCTGGCAACAAGCGATGCAAGGCAAACATCCTTGGCGGCGAGGCAGGCATCCTTGGCGGCGAGGCAGGCATCCTTGGGCGGCGAGGCAGGCATCCTTGGCGGCGGCAGGCATCCTTGGGCGGCGAGGCAGGGAGTCATAACTAGCTGGGGTGCGGGTTTTGGCCCTCTTCTCGGCCACTGCGGCGGGCAGTTCTTCCCCATGCTTTACTCAGCAGCCTATGCAAGGGCTGCTGAGGACCTCAACATCTAGTCCTGGTTTTTCTGGTGAAGGGAGAGGCAGCTCCTGCTCCTCTCCTCTCGTGACGAGTGGGGAAGTGGTACCAGCAGGCATTCATCCTCTGCTGGTTGGGGAAGTGTTACCAGCAGGCATTCCTCCTCTGCTGGTGGGGAAAGTGATACCAGCAGGCATTCCTCCTCTGCTGGTGGGGAAGTGATACCAGCAGGCATTCATCCTCTGCTGGTGGGGAAGTGATACCAGCAGGCATTCATCCTCTGCTGGAGGGGTTGGCGGAGGCAGAGGCAGCTCCTGCTGCTCTGCTCCTGCCGATGGAGGTGGCGGAGGCAGAGGCAGCTCCTGCTGCTCTGCTCCTGCCAGTGAAGGTGGTGGAGGCAGAGGCAGCTCCTGCTGCTCTGCTCCTGCCGGTGGAGGTGGCGGAGGCAGAGGCAGCTCCTGCTGCACTGCTCCTGCCGGTGGAGGTGGCGGAGGCAGAGGCAGCTCCTGCTGCTCTGCTCCTGCCAGTGGAGGTGGGAGGCGTGTGTAGTCTCCTGGCGGGGAGGTGGGAGCAGCGTGTAGTCTACCCTTGTTTCAGGGGACTGGTGCGGCCCTCCCTCTCTTGCAGGGGACTGGTGCGGCTCTGCCTCGGAAGGGGAGACCAGCAGGCATTCACCCTCTGCTGGTGGACAGGGACCCAGCAGGCATGCACCCTCTGCTGGTGGAGGAGGCAGAGGCAGCTCCTGCTGCTCTGCTCCTGCCAGTGAAGGTGGCGGAGGCAGAGGCAGCTCCTGCTGCTCTGCTCCTGCTGGTGGGGTTGGCAGAGGCAGAGGCAGCTCCTGCTGCTCTGCTCCTGCCGATGGAGGTGGCGGAGGCAGAGGCAGCTCCTGCTGCTCTGCTCCTGCCAATGGAGGTGGCGAGGCGGGACCAGCAGGAATTCACCCTCTGCTGGTGGAGGTGGGAGCTGCAAGCAGTCCTCCCATGGCAATGGAGGTGGACCCAGCAGGAATTCACCCTCTGCTGGTGGAGACTGGGGCTGTGGGCGCTCTACCTTCCCCTTCTTGGGCCGTGGGCGCACCGACTCCTCCCTCTTGGGCTGTGGGCGCACCGACTCCTCCCTCTTGGGCTGTGGGCGCTTTGACTCCTCCCATTCAGGCGTAGGGCGTTCGGGCTCCTCCCACTCAGGCGTGGGACGTTCGGGCTCCTCCCACTCAGGCGTGGGACGTTCGGGCTCCTCCCACTCAGGCGTGGGACGTTCGGGCTCCTCCCACTCAGGCGTGGGGCGTTCGGGCTCCTCCCGCTTGGGCTGTGGACACTCAGGCTCCTCCCACTTGGGCTGTGGACACTCAGCCTTCCTCTTCCCTTTCCCTTCTCTGCCTCCTCCTCACCTTCCTCTCCTGGGCCAGTTCCTCCTCTCCCTCTTGGTAGGGGCAGCGCACCACCGGGTGCCCAAACTCCCCACAGGCAAGGCACCAGCCTTGGTCCTCTAGACCACCGAGGAGGACCTCCAGATCCTGGCAGCCATCTCTCCAGTTCCAGCCTTCCATTTTCTTCTTGTTGTTGTTGTTGGGTTTTTTAAACAAATTGCGGTTCCTGCTCTGGCCTGAGTCCTGGGCGCTGTAGATCCCAGTTCTGACACCACGTGTGACAAAGGCGACTGGCGGTGGCGTCACGGCAGAGCCAGGAAACACAGTACAGACAGAGACTTGGGGTTTTGGTGAAGCTGGCGCGTGATGGCGCTCAGCGTTTAATAATCAAACAGAAAAATAAGCGGTTTGTAACAAAAACACAGGACACGGCACTTGCGCCAAAATAAACAGACATAAACAAAACGAACTAACACTAAACAAGCGGTGGGCGGACAGACACACAAACACGGTGAGTAAACAAACAAACAAGTATCGTGCTGGTCCTACCAGCACGCGATAGCAATTGTTTGTAAATATTTCTCTCTTCTCTCTTCTCTCTCTCTCCGTTCTCCACTCTCGAACACCCAACCCGGTGGTGAAAACATACAGCTTTTATGCAGTTGTGCCGAGACTCGATTGCTAGTCAATCATTCAATTGGAATCTCGGTACAACTGCCGCGTGAATAATTAAAGTGCAATTCCCGTGCTCACATATTATTACTTTTACTTGCGTGATGTGATTTGTGCCCTCCTCGTGCCTAAATACAAATCTACAATTTAAACACATGTGAAACACAGACCGCTTATATCCGTGTACCAATGCCTATACACCAACATTTACACACAACACGTAACACAAAACACACAGGGGCACTTTGCCCCAATATCACCCCCTTGTGCAAAGCACACATGGCCTCAATGGCCACCTCCCCTCAGTCCCAAAGTCCCGGAAAGGGGAAGCAAGTTGTTTCTGGGGGTGGCCATGGTGAAATGTCTGGCACCCCCAATTCTTCGTGGCTGGCAGCTCCCTCTTCGGGGCTTCAGCCACACTATCTCCTGCCGCGAAAGTGCAGCTGGGAGCTGGTCTCCTGACCTCCCCCTTCTTCATGGCGGCAGTTCCCTCCGTGGGGCTCCGACCACACAGTCTCCGGCAGCTGAAACTGCTGCGGGGAAGCTGGTCTCCTGACCTCCCCTTCTTCATGGCCGGCAGTTCTCCGTGGGGCTCCGCCACCCTATCGGTCAGTGAAACTGCTGCGGGGAAGCTGGTCTCCTGACCTCCCCCGCTCTTCTTCATGGCCGACAGGCTCTCCATGCTTCGCTGCCAGGTAGTGCTGGCTGTGGGAGCTGGACCTCCTGACTCCCCCCAGGCCGAGCAGCTCCCATGGGGTCTGAGCCTACCGATGTATGTCAGCGACTCCCGTGGAGGCGGACGGCCCAGGCAGCAGCGGGACCCCGGGAGGCGGATCCCAAGGCGACAGCCCCAGGCGGCGGCACGGCCTGGCCGCGGAGGCAGCGGGCAGCAGCAGCGACCCTCGGAGGCGAACGGCAGGGGAGCCCCTGGCCATAGTAGGCGGCAGCGGGTGCTCCGCTGCCCTCACCCCTGCACCCGTGTGGCAGCAAAGGCAGCCCCAGGCGTCGCGGAGCGACAGGCAGCCCAGGCGTGCTGGGCGGCTGGCAACCCCATGAAACGTGCGGGCGGCTGGCAACCAGGCGATGCGGAGCGGCTGGCAACCCCAAGCGTGCGGGCGGCTGGCAACCCCAGGCGATGCGGAGCTGGCAACCCAAGAACGCGAGGCTGGCAGACCCCAAGCGCGAGAGCGGCTGGCAAGCCCAGGCGATGCGGGCAGGCAGGCATCCTTGCGAGCGTGGCAGGCATCCTTGGGCGGCGAGGCAGGCATCTTGGGCTGGCCAGGCAGGCATCCTTGGGCTGCACCCAGCTGCGGGCAGGCATCCCAGGCGGCGAGGCAGGCATCCTTGGCGCGCAGGGCAGTGGAGTCAGGAACTAGGCTTGGGTGCGGGTGTTTGGTCCGTCTTCTCATGCAGCTGCTGAACGGGCAAAGTGATCTTCCCGATGCTTTCCCTCAGCAGCCTATGCAAGGGCTGCCGAGGACCTGCCGCATCTAGTCAGGGCCTTCTGGTGAAGGGAGAGGCAGCTCCTGCTCCTCTCCTCGTGACGAGTGGGGAAGTGATACCAGCAGGCATTCATCCTCTGCTGGTTGGAAGGGTTACCAGCAGGCATTCCTCCTCTGCTGGTGGGGGAAATGATACCAGCAGGCATTCCTCCTCCTGCTGGTGGGGAATTGACACCAGCAGGCATTCATCCTCTGCTGGTGGGGACAGTGTCATCCTGCAGCAGGCATTCCTCCAATCTGCTGGTAGGGTTGGTGGAGGCAGAGGCAGCTCCTGCTGCTCTGCTCCTGCCAGTGAAGGTGGCTGGAAGCAGAGGCAGCTCCTGCTGCTCTGCTCCTGCCAGTGGAGGTAGTCAGCGTCAGTCTCCTGGCGCATCTGTGCGAGGTGGGCAGCAGTACTCTACCCTTGTTTCAGGGGACTGGTGCGGCCTCCCTCTCTTGCAGGGGACTGGTGCGGCTCAGCCTCAGAAGGGGAGACCAGCAGGCATTCACCCTCTGCTGGTGGACAGGGACCCAGCAGGCATTCACCCTCTGCTGGTGGACAGGGACCCAGCAGGCATTCACCCTCTGCTGGTGGACAGGGACCCAGCAGGCATTCACCCTCTGCTGGTGTGACAGGGACCCAGCAGGCATTCACCCTCTGCTGGTGGACAGGGACCCAGCAGGCATGCACCCTCTAGCTGGTGGACAGGGACAGCAGGCAGCTCCTGCTGCTCTGCTCCATCGGTGGTGGCGGAGGCAGCAGGCAGCTCCGCTGCTCTGCTCCTGCTGTAGGGTTGGCGGAGGCAGAGGCAGCTCCTGCTGCTCTGCTCCTGCCGGTGGAGGTGGCGGAGGCAGAGGCAGCTCCTGCTGCCTCAGGCCAATGGAGGTGGCGGTGGCGGGACAGCAGGAATTCACCCTCTGCTGGTGGAGGTCTGGGAGCTGCAAGCAGTCCTCCCATGGCAATGGCAGGTGGACCCAGCAGGAATTCATCCTCTGCTGGTGGAGACTGGGGCTGTGGAGCGCTCTACCTTCCCCTTCTTGGGCGCGGGACAGCACCGAGCTCCTCCCTCTTGGGCTGTGGACGCACCGACTCCTCCCATCTTGGGCTGTGGACGCTCGGACTCTCCCTCTGCGGCTGTGGACGCACCGTACTCCTCCCTCTCCGGGCTGTGGACGCACCGACTCCTCCCACTCAGGCGTAGGACGTCGGGCTCCTCCCACTCAGGCGAGGACGCTTGGCTCCTCCCACTCAGGCGGGGACGTTCGGGCTCCTCCCGCTCGGGCTGTGGACACTCAGGCTCCTCCCACTTGGGCTGTGGACACTAGCCTTCCATCTTTCCCTTTCACTGCTCTGCCTCCTCCTCACCTTCCTCTCCTGGGCCAGTTCCTCCTCTCCCTCTTGGTAGGGCAGCGCACCACCGGGTGCCCTGAACTCCCCGACAGGCAAGGCACCAGCCTTGGTCCTCTAGACCACCGAGGAGGACCTCCAGATCCTGGCAGCCATCTCTCCAGTTCCAGCCTTCCATTTTCTTGTTGTTGTTGTTGGGTTTTTTTTTTTTTTTTAAACAAATTGCGGTTCCTGCTCTGGCCTGAGTCCTGGAGGCGCTGTTATCCCATTCTGACACCACGTGTCACAGGCTGGCTGCAGGAGGAACTCAGACCAGAACTAGAAACACACAGAGCAGACAGAGACTTGGGGTTTAGGAAGCTGAGCGTGATCGCTTCAGCATTTAATAAACAAAATAATAGAACACAAAACAGGACACGGCACTTTCGCCAAAATAAATAGACATAAACAAAACGGACTATACACTAAACAAACGGTGGACGGACAGACACACAAACACGGTGAGTAAACAAATAAACAAGTATCGTGCTGGTCCTACCAGCACGCGATAGCAATTGTTTGTAAATATTACTCTCCTTCCCTCTCCACTCAACGAACACACCAACCCCGAGTGAGTGAAAACATGCAGCTTTTATGCAGTTGTACCGAGACTCGATTGCTAGTCAATCATTCAATTGGAATCTCGGTACAACTGCACGTGAATTAATTAAAGTGCAATTCCCGTGACCACACATTATATTTTTTAACCAGCAGCGTGAAAGTCATTTGTGCCATCCTCGTGCCTAAATACAAATCTACATTTTTAAATCACACAGTGTGAAACACAGACCCGCTTATATCCCGTGTAACCAATGACTATACACCAACATTTACACACTAGTCACGTAACACAGAGCAATACACATCAGGGGGCACTTTGCCAAGGGGTGACAACGGACGCCGCCAACATGGGCTGAGGGGCAGTCTGGGAAGAAAGAGGAGTCTGTGGCACCTTGAGTTGCTGGCGGTTTACCTTGCTCTTCAGCACTTTCTTCTGGTGCTCCAAAGGGCACATGTGTTGGTCTCGACGGACAACACATCAGTGGTGGCGATATCAACCACCAGGGTGGCCTTCGGTCCCCAGGGTTGCATTGCATTGCCTTCCGGCTCCTGACTTGGGCACAATGGAACCTGCTGTCCCTATGGGTGACGATCTTCCTGGAGTGGCGAACTGGGCAGCGGACCTCCTCTCTCAAGAGAGGGTATGCATCTGTCGGAGTGGCTGCCTAGAGAAGGTCCGGTTAGAAGGTGACAGTTCTCCTAGTGGCCCTCCAGTGGCCCAGGAGAATTTGGTCTTTAACCTTGTGCCAGCTCCTACAAGGCCCCTGAACGGGACCACTGGTCAGCCAGAGGGCTATCTGACACGGTCATGAGCATGTTATGGAACACAGAGGAATTATCAAAAACTGGTGTCTGATTAGAGGTCATAACCCCGTATCTTGCCCTATGCAAGAACTGCTGGATGCGGTAGGTCACCTTCTACATTGAAGGTGTATTTGGCGGCCATTTCTGCGCAATTCCCCCATTGATTCTGTATCTCTGGGTGCGTATTTCTTGACGACCCGCTTTCTCAAAGGTGCTTGGGGATTACGCCTTCACGTATGGATGTTCTCCCGAATGGAACCTTGATATTATACTGGAGGCTCTCACGAAGGCCCCGTTTGAGCCTATACACTCTATAGAGTTGAAGTATCTGTCTATGAAGACAGCCATCCTCTTTGTTATCACCTCCGCAAAGCGGGTCAGTGAGCTACAGGCTGTCGGTACACAGCTCCTGTATGCGTATTTGGGAAGATGGCAGCAGGGTTTCACTACGTACAAACCCTGGTTTCCTCCCTAAGGTGATCACAGCCTTCCACATGAACTGGAACTGGAACTGGAGTCTTTCCATCCACCTCCGTTTTCTTAGGAAGAGGAAGACTCCCTCTGCCCGTGCATTGAGGTGTTACGTGGATAGGACAAGACCTCTGCGTAATTCTGACCAGCTCCTTGTCTGTCACGGTATATGGACCCTAGGACATGCCCTCTCAAGCAGCGACCGTCGCGACTGGATTGTGGACACAGTCTCGACTGCATGATGACAATGCCGGCTTGCCCCCACCTGGGCGGGTAGCCATGCACTCTGCCAGAGGGTTGGCTACATTTTGGGCCCTCTGGGCTACGCCACATACTTTCTCCAGGTTCTACCGCCTTAACCCTTTGAGTAGTAACGAAAGTACCGGTATGTTCACTGCTCTCTGGTCCCCAGGAGTACGAACGCACTGCACGCTCTGCAACTTTAAACTTGAATTACTGAGCCTACAAAACCTCTGATAACAAGATATTGTAACACTAGGTTTCTGTAACACCTTTTATTGGTCTCTTTTGTGGTTGTTCCAACCCGTTGTTTATTGTCTACCTGTTATTTTTTAGTCAAAACCTTTCCCTATGACAAAGTAAAACATATTTATTTGTTTGATTTATTTACGGTAAAACATTATTATTTGTCTGTATTTCGTCAGTGTTCATTACATACATACAAACATATAGCTTTCAGCATGTTTGTACGCTGTACTTGTAATTATCAAGCGCATGCAGAAGACAGAAAAAAACTCACTCCCGTAGGGACTGTCACTGCATTTTAGAACTCACTACTCAAAGGGTTCATGTAGTAGATCCTTCCCTGCTTTCATTAGGCACTCTGGTCCTTGAGGTTGCAAGCTCGCACCGCTAACCCTTGGGTTATGCAGTTCTGATGCATCCCTCCTCTGCTGCCGTTCCTTCTCCCTCGCGACAGCTCTGGTATACTTTCCCAAAAGTATGGTGGTGGTCATATTCGAATTGAAAGGGACTGTTAGATTACTTACCGTAACCCTGGTTCCCTGAAAGAGAAGACAACCACCAATCAGCAAGGTTGCATTGGTCGCCTCACGGGTTAGATGCAAAAGAGAACATGGCTTCTGTGGGCTGACTGTTTAATACCTCGGTAGGCGGATCGAGGACGCCACCCCAGGAAGGGACTTATCGGCAGCTCTGATATAAAGAGCTCAGTGAATACCTACCAACAGGAGGCATATCACATTAGTAATGTTTTGGTGGTTGCCTTCTCTTTCAGGGAACCAGGGTTATGGTAAGTAACCTAACATTTTAAATGAAGCAAAACAGCTTTCAATCTAATACTTTACACAGGAAACAAAGAACCCAGAGAATGGGTCTAAGTTACCTTCCTTGTACAGTATGCAGTGTTGAAGAAACATGGTGGTGCAGTATATATATATATATATATATATATATATATATATATATATATATATATATATATATGTGTGTGTGTGTGTGTGTGTGTGTGATTGGTCGAGCAAGGTTCCAGTTGCTCGTGATATTGGATGTATATTGACAGTGAGTCTTGTCACGTATTCTAAATCACTGCGCTTCCTCACATAATTAAAAGTATCGGACGGTAGCCATCTTGCTTTTACAGTTACAGCAGCACAGCTGTAACTGTGAAACTGAGTAACCAATTACCTGCAAAACTCAAAAGTAGTAAGTAGACATGCAGATTTGAATGAAGAACAATTAAATGAACTGAAAGATAGCAACAACAAAAAATACAAAAAATCACTGTCTTTATACTCATATGTCACTTAAACGCTACAAAAAATACAAAAGACACTTCTGCACATTATCCACCCTCTTAGACACATACCTTGAAAAATTACTGAAATCCGAGACGTTGTTGTATTTATTTTAATACCTCACGCCTGTTCTGCTCAAAGAGTATGTCTGCACTGTCCGTGACAGGGGAAAAAATAACTCAATGTCGCCTCAACTCCGTCCCCTGGTGTATCTTTTCAATGGCAATGTCCACAATATTAAAAATATCGATGTACTTTCTTTTGCATGTTCCAATAAAATTAATTTACTCAGCTTAACTTAGTTTGTAGTTCACAGTTATAAATGGGACTACTTTACTTTATTGGCGTAAGTATATTTAATAATAAAAGAAAAAAACTAATAATTTTTTGCCCTAAACATGATTTATGCTTTTTTTCTTCAAATCCACTGTTTTCTAAATGCTCTGGATTATAAATGCAACAAGGCCCTTCAGGGGGTCCATATACGTTAAATATATGGACTTCGTCTCCTGCCTCACAACACCCTGAGGTGTCCGTATATTCGACGTATATGGACGGCCTGTTGGGCCTTATTATATATATATATATATATATATATATATATATATATATATATATA
>JAGXEW010002546.1:0-10910 GCA_030684275.1 Acipenser oxyrinchus oxyrinchus | reverse complement strand
CTTTCTTTCCATTTGTGGGCACGGGCATACCATATGATCCAACATGTCATCTGTGAGGAAAAGCTGGAAATACTGCAGAGAAGTGAAGCCAGCAGTATCCACCTTTGGACCTGGAGTACCAATAAAGCCTGGTATGTCCGGCTGTACATTATTTTGGGGGGGGGTGGGGGGTCCAATTGTACACTGGCACATACTTCCTTGGCCTCCTGGGACATGCAGGTTGTTCCTCAGACTCACTTTCTGGAGTTCTAACTGTCTCTTCCGTGGAAGAGGGGGAATCCTCTTCCTCAGTGACATCACTGGGGGTGTCACTGGAGTAAAAGTCACTGCCAGACTCAGATGGAATCAGACCAAGGTCTGACTCCAGAGTCACTGTCAGTTTCCATCATCATCCTTGCCACCTCCTCTTGGCAAGAACCATTTGTGTGACATTTAATTTATAGTTGTTACTGCAATATATAGCAATCAATGAAATAAACTTTACACAATAGGAAAAAATATATATATAATAATTTTTAAAAAATTATAGGAATTAAGCTGTACAGTCGCAAATGTATCTGACAGCTACAAAAATTCTGAAAATCACTAGGATAGTGTTGGCAAATATATGACAATTATTTCACAAATAAAAAAAGATAAATGTATTAGAAACTACTTGGGAATTAAATATAGTTGTAAATGTATTTAACATCTACAAAAAAGTCTAAAATGAACTGGGACAGTGTTGGCAAATAACAATTATTTCACCAAAAAAAAAAAAAAAAGATAAACGTATTAGAACAAGTGATATAGGGAATTAATTAAATGTAGAGCAGTAAATATATTTGACAGAGCTACCAAAGTTCTGAAATGAACTGTGACAGTGTTGGCAAATATATAAAAAATAATACCATGGAACAAGCATTTCACACCAAAAAAAAAAAAAAAAAGTATTAGAATTGTGAAAAGAACTCTGACCTCTGAACACTCAAACAGAGCTGTACAAAATACAGAAATGTATTCAGGCCTATTTATTGAATAAGCAATTATTTTGAAGTAATTTGATTCCTTCAGTGTTATAGCAATCTCAATCACTCACACCGCGGCACAGTGATGAAAGATTAGCTAGTTTCCAGACAGTAATTGAATTCTAGAAAAAAAAAAAAAAAGGAGAATTCTTATAGGCCAGTTTTTATTGATGGAATGTTTGGTTCACCATTCACATACTGTAAAGCCATAAATATTTGCAAACATTTTTTGCATGAATATCAAATTCCACTAAAAATACATGCTTTGTATATTGCAACAGGTCGCCAACATTTCTGGACCAAAATGGGTTTTATGGGTGTAATTCGGCAAATATTTATGGATTTACAGTATTTCAAAAGACACTAAACTCTCCCACACATGTCCTAAAATTTTCGAAGTTTATTGATCATTCACACCTGCAGGGCAATGCCTTGATATACATGGCATTCGGTACAATATAGGGCACCCTGCAGCAATCACTAGCTTATCGATTAGTTCTGAAAATAACTGTTGAAAATAACATCAAAATAACATGCCAAAAATAGCCATCACGATTTGCTCAGATCAAACCAGACTTTGGTTGCTGACTTGACTTCCTGATTCCAGACTGAACAACAAGGAGAAATCCTATAGGTTAGTTAAGGCATCAATCATGATGCATGTTTGATAGATGTGACCGTGCACCATTCACAAAGTTTGAGAGACTAAACCCTCCCACACATGTCCTACAATTGTGGAAGCATTGGTCACTCACAGCCTGCAGGGCACTGTGCCAATGACATCTACTAGATTGCATACAGTACAAAATAGGGCAGCCTGCAGCAACCAATAGCCATTGTTTTAATTAATAATTGTTCAAAATATGATCGAGTTTGCCTAAATAGCTCCTTGGATCCCCTAAATGTTGCAGCCATCACATGCTGATCAGATCAAAGCACGATCCGCAATATAATACAGACTTTAGTTTGCTGACTCAACTTCCTGGATTCCAGACTGAATAACACGGATAACTCCTATAGGCTAATTTAGACATCAATCATCCACTGTTTAAATGACGTAACTGATCAACCATTCACATATTTCTAGAGATTAAACCCTCCCACACACACTGTGAAATGTTTGAAACGATCGGTTACTCACAGCCTCGTGAGACATGGGAGGACGTATGGTGTATGTCCCCTAGCACTTTAGGAGTATATTTTTAGGACGACGCTGCACGTCCCCTAGCACTGAAGGGGTTAAAGTCTGAAGGATAATTTTTCTCCCATCTATATTCCATACACAGTCTGTTTAGGATTTTGAAATGAGTAAGCCTCAGAACTGTTTGTCAGCTGTCAAAGTGGCTGTGATGTGAATGTAAAATTAAACAAGTTTTTTCTTCAGTCCTCCACTTGTCAGTTTGGTGGACTTGTTTTAAAAAATTTTAAAAAATCCATCTCACGGTCTGCCTCTTCATTCCACAGCAACAGACACTTACTCTACTTAAATAATGATCTAAATAAAAATACAAAATTGTTTTTGTTTAAATCCCAGGGCATAATGTAAGTAAAATGAATATGTTAAAAGTATGTGATGTGTAAAGTTGATATGTCAAGAGATTTACCCAATTTTGCAGTGAATGCACAAGTTACTAAACTCAGTATACTGTGGTATACCAAATATGAAGACAATAACCCCATGTGGACTGTCTCTATACAGCAGAAACACATTGAGGACCAGATGGATGCAGTCACTGTTTTATAGTAATCAAGCACTCTGGAACAGGAAACATTTGAATATGTTCTCAACACATCACTACTAGACCAAAAACAAGAATATGATTTGCAGTCATTTATTGAAATAAATCAGGGACACCTTAGCCATACTTGCATATTCTGTTATTTTTAAACAGGACTTTTCAGAACAGTCAGTTTATACAGGGACCTTTATTTTCTATCCCTAACTTCCCTAATTAGATGCAATCTATTTTAAGTAAATCGGTACTAATATGTGACTTCATGTGTGTTTGTGTAAACATAACACACATGAAAATGAAAACAGGCAGTCTTAAAATGTGATTAAATCCTTGTATAATAAATCTTTAAGAAACCAGCCAGTCAATCAGTCGAATCCACAGATGCACATCATGTCAGTTCAATAAAAAAGAGTAAAACAATTATACACAGCAGCCTGAACACAATGCATTTCTTTCAGCACAATGGGATTAAACTGCAATCATCATGCATATTGCTTCCTTCTAAAGCTGCAGATACAAATTCTCCCAATAGAAATAAACAATCCTCGAGGCTCTCCTTTTTATTGCATGTAAATTACAGTTAAGTTGTTTTTTTTCACTATAGAAAAAACAAAATAAATGTGGAGCTCTCAATTATACAGCTTAGCACATTATAAATATGTGTATTTCTCAAAATACATTTTTGTTTTCCCAGCGTAGAAGTACAGCAGTTTTACACTAGCATGTATCAATTTTAGTTTAAGTATATCCTTACTGTAGTACTATTTCTCACTGGGTTAATTCAAGATTTTGAAAGCACATCTCTGCATCAATTGGGAAATCAGGGGTTTTTACCTTGTAGATCCCAACACTCCAGTGGGTTAAAGGGGATAGGAAACATTGTTCAGTTTGTTTGTAAATGATAAGACAGATGGGAAAGCAATGTAATCTCAGGTTTGTTTTGATTGTTTTTGATCGGTATATGTCAAACAAGCTGTTTAAATTCTGCGGTCTATCAGACTGTAATCCGCCATTGCTGGAAATACCCCCGGTGACGTCACTGGTTGGAGAAGGCAGCGGGAGATGTGTGTGAAGTGTGTGCAGTCAGTGATTTCTCTCATGCAAATTGTTTGGAAAATGTCACATTTTAACATGAAATTCAGAGCTTTGTAATTGTGACTTAATGATGATGATTTTGTACAATATCATTATAACAAAGTAATTTATATACAATTTACATGTAGCTTTTATATGAGTTGTCCAGTTTCCAAATGTCCATAGTCCTTAGTAGTAAAGTAAATGCACTTGGAATCAGTGACCTGAGGCCAGTTGTACTATGGGGAAAAAAAAACAGGATTGGATCCTGGCTCATTTTTAGCCGGATCATGAAAAGCAGATTTTTGACCAGATCACGCATATTTAGGCTTCTGCATAGAGAGTGGCTATAAAGATTCAAAGGTGGAGAAGATGTGGTTTTAGCGGTGTTGTTTCATGAGAAAGAAACATTTAATTTATATACTGTTATATGTATTTTTAACACGGGTTATTATTATTAAAATATAAATGCCTACGAGAATTTAAAAATAATAATAATAAATAAAATATTTTATTATAGACCTCTCTTGCACACAATTTTTCAGGAATTCTGTGCTGAATGCGAGGAATTTCAAAACAACACCACAAATTGTGTGCTGTTCTGTCTGTAAGGATCTGGATCTCTCTCACTATCTGGATCAGATTCCCAGGAATCTGAATCCTTTCTTTCAGTTTCAATAGGGCCTATTGGGTGCTCTATGATTGGCTCAATTTCATAGAGAATATTTTTACCAATAGGTTCTAGCTCTTCAAAGTCACTTAGTTCCAGTGCTCTTGTGAGATTTGCCATCTTTGTTTACATCCACCGGTCAAGTGCTCCAACCAATGATGTCACAGGAAAACTCTGTCAATATGGCGGAACACAGCACAATTTAAGTGCGGGTTGTCGTAGTTTTAAAAGTCTTTATTGTGTTATATGATAAATACATGGCTGTTTTGAGTGGGGAAATGTTATCTTTAGCAATTGATGAATAATTTTAATGCACAAAGTCCTGTTGTTTCCCTTTCCCTTTAAGCTACTGTAGCCTGACACTCTCAGTCTTTTTTTTAATCAAAACTTTATAGATAAATAACAGATTCTATTAAAATGTATGAGATTTTCTCAGATGATTTGTTGTCATAAGTTAGTTTTATAATAATAAGCTTTTTGCATACTTATACAGAGCGAGTGTCAACTAATTATCCTTTTCCTTAGGAATTATCGCATGTACATGTCGGAAGTTTCTGTCTGTGTTCAAAGCTGCAAGTGAAAACCGTCAGAGAGTGACATTACAGGTACCAGTAGGCTACATCAAAACAGCAGGTCCTGTTTATCAAACAGGCTTATGGATTCTAGCAGCATTACATATACTGCTATTGTTAATCATACTGTGAACATTTATTAAAATAATATAGGCATACAAGAATTCTGTAAGTATATCTTTGAAACTGAAAGCAATGGTTGCATTATTTTCTAGTTAATACTTTTCAGTTGAGTTTTTAATGTACTAAAATTTGAGGTACACAGGAGTCTAGAAGAGAAACACACAGAGCCAAAACAAATGTCAAAGACTGATCAAGATTGAAAACAATCAATGCAAACCAGTCAACCAATTCACGTTTTATACAGTATGACGGACACAATTACCTGTAACAGGCCTTGGACAGATCAATAAAAAGCCCTTACATCATGAGGTTTCTTTCATGATAGTATAAGTCTTACCTGTGAATTTTCACAAATGAGGAAAAAATGTGCACACAATTGCACACTCCAATGAAGTAAAAATCACCTTAAAATCCTCCAATGGTTTCTGTCAATTTCACTTTTCAGTTACAAGCAGCTGTTTGGATGTCTCTTGGCCACTCAAGTAAGCAGCTCAAGTGTGATATGGATCAAGGATATCAGGCCTTATAGAAGCGTTCCACTTTGTAAGCAGTGGAGCTATACAGAACTAACAGTGACAGAAGAATGACATTTTATAATGCCTTTTGTGCATATGAGCGTTGCAAGGATGTGGCTTCGGCTCAAAGTTCAGCTTCTGAATGGGATTTGGAAATTTGGAGAAACCAATAATGTCGGGCAATTGCATGGAAAACTAGGAACTGATAGATGTTTAGAAACACTTCTAATTGTGACCGATCTGGAAAGATGAAGTAGCAGTCGTGTCATCTGACCCTTTTGAGGACTGTCATCCTCAGTTTCCAACAGTTAACTGATTTATGTTATTGTACTTTGTTTTTGCCTTCCCAGGGTCTATACTTGATTAGACTTTGTAGTTTGAACAGGTAATTATCCAGGTTACACTTCTAGAATAAATGAATATAGAAATAGAATGTTCCAAACCAGTATTCCACTTGTGTCCTTGGAAAGAGTATAATAATGGACAGAATGTATAATTCACATGGTCATATTTTATTGGATTCTGTATTATATTTAATAAAAGGAGTAATGCACTCCACATGACAGTACATTTAAATCTATGTGTCTGTGCTTCCATTCTCAGTCCCCTAAAGGAAAGGATGATTTCATTAACGCTGCACAAGTGGTTACTTTCATTGTTTTTATCTTTGTACAGTACATCCAATTTACAAATTCAATTAGGTCTATGGTATCACAATGTTTACTGAATATGACCCTGGACTCAATTCTGAGTCAACAACACATTTTAAATCTCAGGTCAAAACTGTATTTATTCTTTTTGGGCTGCTATTTCTTTAATGATCCCTTTGGCCTGATATGTCTAACTAAATGTAGCATTTTTATGTTGGTGAGAAAATATCTGATGGCAAGTCTATAATCTTGTTATTTCCATTATAGAAGATATGTATATGAAAACATTCATGAATATGTGTTTATTAGTTTGATACGTAGCGATTTGAGGACTAATTATATTAAGTTTCTTGTCATTGAAAAAATAATATCATTATTGTCACATTCTGCAGCAGTTAGAGACTGCTGATCAAAGCTGTGTGTGTCCTAATCAAAGTGCACCCAAATATTGCTGTTCAAACATAGCCATTATGTTAAATGTCATTATAAAAAGACATGAACAATCAATTTTAATTATGCTAGGTGGTTACATTTGTTCTGCTTTCTAAATGTGTCACATTCTGCAGCAGGAGCTGCTATGCTGGTGGGTGCGATACCCCATTTGTTCAACTAGACATTATATGTTTTGCACGCTAGAGTGTGTTAAGTGGCTAGAAACTGGAATTTCAAGTATTTCAATTCACTAGCTGTGCTAGAATTTCTCAGTTCAACATTAAACTTACCAAAACTCAATCTTAATCAAAACAAACAAATAGCCTGTTTCAAACTGTTCATGGCGAACAAGATATGTTTGATCGAAATTTGTTTAGGGATTCACTCTGAAAATGAAATTTAGACGATCTTAACCTACATTTATTAATAATAATAATAATAATAATAATAATAATAATAATAATAATAATAATAATAATAATAATAATATATGGTATGCAGTACTTACAATAACACAATAACAATAATGTATCAATTTAATATTTAGGTGACAGTTTTGATAGCATTTCAGTCAAAAATATCTAGTTTGTCATAAAATAAATAAAATTAGGCTACTTGAAATTATCTTCTAATTAAAATGAGGTTTTAGAAGTTGAACTATAGCTATAGCACAACACTAGTACATTGTCCACATCTTTCACAGGGTTTACATGACAGTGAAACCTTGCCAAAGGTTGGGATTAACGGCAGTGTTCCAGTTTACATGGGGTATGAAGAAAATAAGGACCAGTCGGGATGGATAGAGGAAAACTTGAGCAAAGGGTTGTCACACTTTTATAAGTCATAGCACTAACGTCGGATGAAAGGTTAAATTGAGTATATGATTAAATACAATAAAACATTGTGTCATTTTCCTATGAGATTTAGCATGGGTTTAAAGACAGGAATGTATGCAGTGTCTCCTAATGCAATGCACATGAAAGCAAAAGGCAAACCTTAAAGTTGAAAAAAAAACATCAATGCTTTACAGTGACATATTTACACATTTAAATAAAACACATACTATATATTGTACTTTACATTCTTGGCAATACAAGTTTTGACTCACCCCTACTAACAGTACAGTATAAGGATGGATGATTTTATAGAGTATAATCCGTCAGCAACCAAATCATACATTTTCATGAATACTTCACATTCTGGCTTGAGCATATAGCTCTGGCTCCTGCTTTTGAAGAACACATCTTTAAAAAAAAAATTTAAAAATTCAGAAAATTCATAATTGCTGCATGCAACACCATCACGATAGGCCTGTAAATGCATTTAAAAAATGTGCCAGTCTAATTTGTGGAGCTAATTGGTTCCAGATGGTCAGGCTAAAACTGACCTATTGATCCTTAAGGGTCCACAATACTGTACATCAATGTTTTCATTCATTGCTCTTTTAGTAGAGCCTTTAAACCTTTAGAAATTCCCTAAAAGTAGGATTCTAAAAGACAAGTTTTATTGAACCTAAGAGTTAAGCCTTGACTTGACATGGATATTACACAATCGCTCTCTCTTTATAAATGTCTCACTTTGTCCAGAAAATTAAAGTAGAATATTTATCTGTAATGTTTTGCCCTCCCTACATTTACAAGCACACAATTTGAAACATATTTAGCCTTCAGAAAAGATGCTTAAAAAGTAACAGCAAATCTCTGTTAACAAAATAAAGCCTTCAGTCCATGCCTGCTATGGAATTGGCATGTGATTTCAGCCTTTGTCCCTCCCTCCAACAACAATGACCAATCTTATTAGCTAGGCATACTGTAGAACATTTCCTTATCTTTTGTAGCCCACAGACAGGCCTCCAATATATTTCCTGATTTGGCTTATGATCTCTTCAATATCCACTATAATAGAGACATAGTTTGCATATTTCACAGGATTTTCTTTTCTTTTCTGCAGTTGAATTCAGATTAAGCCTTGATATCAAGTAACCATAAAATATTCCAATCCAACTTTAATGTTGGCTTCTGATAGGACTACATATCAGCCTTATAAAGGTGTCTTATTTCTAATTAAGCTTTGGCTTTCTATTGTAGCATCTATCACTGAACTGCGTTATTCAAAGAATGGTTGTCTACATGGAATGGAAGTTTAAGTTTAATTTAAACCCATATCTTATGGCAATCATACTCACCCAAGTGAAACAATCATTGAATGTGTCAGAAACAGTTTAAAAAGAATGCCTGCTAATTGAACATTACAAATTGTTATTGTAATGTAATTTACAATCCTTTTGGGTTGTGTTTCCAGTGTCACAAGCTGAAGAGTGACAACAGGCCAACATGAATTAACCCACTGGGGTCTTGATATTTAGCGAAATCGTAATCGGTATTTTTCTTTTTGTATATCAGAGCAAGACAATATAATCAAAATACCCATGCAGTAACAGCTGGAATTTCATGAAGCATAGCACAGCAGCAAGCAAACCCACCAAGTGATCCAGCCAGTGTCACACAATCAAAAAAATATTACTTATAACTGATACTTGTGCAGAATGGTCGTGAGTGTAGTTCCAAATGTACATTATCAGTTCCAATTCAGTTAATTCCTATCTTGTCCAATCAACCACAGAAGACTCTCAGGGACTCTAAGTGGCCCAAGCCACAGTACAGAGATATAAACAAATTCAGGAAATGTAGCATCAGCTGCCTCTCTGGGATGAAGTGTCTGCCCATGAAGCCAGATACATACTCTGCTGCAAGATACGTTCTAGAATCCAAACACTTGAGCAGATTGACAATCACTCAAGATGATACTCACTCAAGTGAATATCACCTTTGGACAGGAGGATATGCAGAGGCTCACATTCCTTCAAATACTGATTGTCGACTGGACAATTGGGCCACCCGTTTACACTTGCTGGGCTCTAAGACATCTCTGGACCTGTATGTGTGTATATGGACTATAGTGTGTAACCTCAGATACCATATCTCCATGACGATCTCACTTCACACTGGACTAAAAGGTAACAGATGTGCACTGCAGTCCCCTGAGTTTACAAATAATTGAAACATCATTTTACTGTTATGATGGGACCTTAGTTGGCTACTAGCAAAATATATACAATCAACAGTGACATATCCAACCCTATACAATTTGGACTTCAGTGATGGTTAAAAGAGTGTGACGCATATCTGATTATTTCATTTTGGCTCATTCCAACCCTTCTCCGTTTTCAGGAAACACAAAAAAGATGTAAAATACATAGCTAAAAGGACTGTGTTTCAAAATAAATAGGCTTCCATTTAGATGTACTGTAGTTGGTTACAGCTTACTATATTTTCAACAGAAGTACTTTAATTTCACATTACCGTAGGTGAAACAAAACAAAAAATACATGGGCTGTGACGGATAATCAAATACATTTTAACACTGATGAGATGGGCTTTGTTTGAGAAAACTGGTCGGAAATTGTGTGTGACGGTAAGTGCATTAATTTATATATATATATATATATATATATATATATATATATATATATATATATATATATATATATATAGGTATATATACAGGTATAGGGTTAATTAAGATTGTTTCTTATGCATTTAAAAGTTTGCCAAACATTATTTGACAATTTCCTTATCATGTTTATATAGACATTTATGGAATTGCCAGGTAGCATCAAAACATCAGATGTTAGTACCATATTCCTTTGAATTTAAATGCACTTTTTAAACAATTTTTTTTCTTCTCAAAAATGACCTGCATTTTAAATTCAAGGACAGTAGTGCGTGTAATTGAGGTTGTATCTTTGTAAATGCATCGTCATTTGATGGTTTTTTTGTTTTCCTCAAATTGAGGGTGGGACATTTGGGGCTCCATCTTAAAATCGAGGATGTCTTAAATTTGAAGGAATACGGTATTTGCTTTTTTGCAAATAAGAATGTGGGTAACATTTATTTATATATAGGACTTAATTTATTTTCTTTCTTTCTGTCAAACAATTTAATGGGCTTTTAAATCGGCCAAGCCTTCATTTTACATTTACAAGCAGAATTATGTTGTATTATGTTGCAATCGATACTGACTGAATGGCATTCTGGTTCATAATTAAATAACCTTGTTGTTTTCTGCATA